>OY747704.1:48185000-48397500 GCA_963556495.2 Valencia hispanica
TCATCAGTGGTTTGCGATTCACCTGATCGATCAGCAGTCATTGTCGTCCTTGTTGTGAGTTTCTCACAGAAACTTGCGCCTTTTCCCTTGCCAGCGAAGGAAACATGGGGTCCCTCCTAGCACTGTCTGGCTCAAAGCTCAAACTGAAGAGAGCGTGCTCCGGGGACCCGGAGCCCTTATAAAACCTCTGGTCCTCTTCTTCTCCTGTTGGAGCTAGAATGTGGGTTAGCGCCACCCAATGGCTGTGTGTGTGTGTGTGTGTGTGTGTCGCAACAAAAGTATTATAGGGAATTAAATGTCACAATTGCTGATTGCCTTTCAATTATCCTGTTTTGATTAAGATCATAACTCATTCAAGCCATCCAACAGCAACAAGACTTGATTGACTCACATGTAATATTGCATGCCCAACTTTGTGGCATTTGTTGAGCAAGACATAATTGCAGTTCTTAATGGTAAGTAGAGGAGGGGAAACACAAAGACAGCCAAAATGAGTTAGTTTGGCATGATAGGAAATGCCTGACTGTTTTACCACAGCAACAGCGAAGCGTGCAGGTGACCTTACCTGATTGGCCTGCAGATGTAATCTTGCCGCAGCAAAGGTTGGATAGGGTATTAAATGAATTAGCAGTGCACAAGCTGGAAGAAAAATAATTTCACAGCAGTCCATGGTTCATTGAGTAACCTTTACCATCTGTGAAACAAACAAGAACAAGATGCAAAGCAAAGTGTGGCATGTTGCTCTGACAGTTATTTCATTGATTTATCGTCTTTCCCTTTTGTAAATAACCTTGTCTTCTAATGATATGCAATGTCTCCAGTCAGCATCCAGCAGAACTCTGCTCAACGTATGAAGAATATTTGTGTTTTATTTAAAGTAAGGCCATTGTTGGCTACAGTGGGTTACAAAAGTTTACAGATGTTTTTGTTCAGGTCAACCGTATTTGCTCAAAGTAAATAAGTATACCATTCCTTCTTTTTCAGAGAATTTGATGGTTCACGGTTTTATATGTGAATCTGTGTATATCTGAATGTTTGTAACTTTACATTGTACATTAAAGTTTTTTACATTATTTTTTTTAAGTATTCCCACATGTTGAGCTTAGTCAAATTTTTTTTCACAATAATTTATTTTATTGGAATTGTATGTGATAGACCAGCACTTAGAAGGATGTAACTTTGTAATGGACAAAAATACAAAAAACACTATCTTTTTTGTTTGTTTTTATTACCAAAACAAAAATTCAGACTAGGGTATTCAGCCTCCTTTGTTCTAAACAGTCCCTCCAGGATTTTGCAGCACTTTTTTGTGATTGTTGGGTTCAAAAATGCCTGATGTAGCGCCAGCTTTTGTTAAAAGTTGCACTAAAAGCTGCAATGTTTTTATTTGTGATTTTCTTTTCTTTTTCGCCAAATCACTTGAAAATTGTTTCAAAAAATACATTAAATGTAAAATTCTGAAATTCCAACATTTTTATTGTAATAAGTGCACTAGAAAAATTTTGACCATCTAGCAGAACACAAATTGTAACTTATTGCTTGAACACAAAAAGAACAGAGCAACAATTCCAGGTCCATAGAACTCTGGAATACAAAAACAATAAAAGTGGTTATTTTCTGAGTCTTTGCAAATAACTCAGTAAATGAGGAGTGAATTTGTGACATGAAACTTGAGCTGACACAACAATACATGCAATCCTGTACTCTAAAATTGAAATACAAAAAATACATGAATAAAATTCTGCAGCAAAAAAAAAATAAACTCCACAAATGCTTACTGTATACAATTGTCTAAGATGAAGGGTGCCATAAAAGAATTGTTTGGTTTGTTTTAAGTATGTAAACATTATAAAATGAAAAAGAAATTCATGAACTTAAGAGGTGCAAACTCAAAAGTTCATATTGATGGTATTTTGGAGCTGCTTAATACCTTACTTCAGCATACGTTTACACTCAACAGAAACTGAACAATAAACCCAAACTAAACTCTCAGCCCTCCTTCCTCTCATAAACCAAGTCATTTGTGTATACATCTTATTGATTTAAATCCTGCATTCTGAGCATCCATATACAAAATGAAATGATGCAGTGAAAAATAATAAAAGTTGAAAAAAATAGCAAAAATACTGTAAGCTGACTAAGGCTCTGTCTTTTTGTTGTATGTATTTTTGACCAACGGGGTGGAAAAAAATCCAGTCATAATCTATTTTTTACCCATCAATTTTTTTGATAATGACATATTCAACAGTATTTATTTTTACTTAATATTTAACCCAAATAAGCTGAACAGAAAATACACATCATGCCATCACATCAACCAGATGAATACATGCAACGATTTCCCAGCAGTGACAAAAATCACAGACTGTGGCCCCAGTAACTATATTAAAAAAACAAAATAAACAATCACACTTAAAATATTAACAGTTCATCAGCTTTGGTCTGAATGCAAAGTCCCACAACTAGATGTTGTTCTTCAGGCTGAATCTGGGTTCCGCTGCTGAACTGGAGACTGGCAAGCGCCACTTCAGACAAAGTTTTGAAATGAGGGAACATTTCTCCAATTGAAGAGATCAGAAGTCAGAAAGACTCTCCAAACGAGCTATTCCCTGACCTGCAAGCTATCACTTCATCTGGAGGTGGCCTACATCCCGCAGTATCCTGCTTTTGCACTTGTGGTTGGCACAAGACCACAAGAGTCACAAACTCGCTGTCAGCTCCCAGTTAGTGAGATGCATTGAGTACAGTGTCCAAGTCTGTGATGATGCTCATGGAATCTTTTTGTTATTATTATTATTGTTTTATTCAACTCCATGTGTAAGGTTGAAAATGTCTGTACATCTGCATCAAATTATTATGGTCAGGGAATGATTTGAATTGTAATCTGTCAAAATATTGTGTTGTGGAAGAAAAATCTTTGTCAGTTGATCACGTTCGTTTGTGTTGGACCACAACATTGGATGAGGGCCAAAAAATGACCTCCACTTTCATGTAGAGAATAAGGAAACTGTAGCCTATAGCATGTTCCATGGCAGTGATTCTTCTCGGCAAATGGAATATATTTCATTCTTGCTCCCTCTCACATAAGAAACAAGAAGTGTATGTGATGGCGTCAGATACAAAATGATGAGAAAGAAAATCACAATTGGTCAAACATTAAACAATAAATATTAAAGTTGTGATAATTGGATAAAATTGCAAGACGTGCAGAATTCACAAGGATTGGCTGAATTTGTATTAATAGTTGTGATTTCTGAAGATTAATTTCTGTAACATTTTGGTGTCAGACAAATAAAGGTTTCTCTTCTTCTATTCTATTCTTGCAACATTGCGGAATCCTGGAGGGACTGTCCAAAACCTCTGACTACTATCCAGTACAATGTACTGTCTTTTAAAACCTAATTAGTTAATATAATCAACCAGTATATAATTTTACCTCAGCTTAAAAATAGCTGTTTTGTGAAAGCTTTAGATGTTTGGGTGGAGAACATTAGTGAACAAATAGGACCATGAAGACTGAGGAACAGCCAACAGACCATGCTATTACAGCCTTTGAAGTTATAAAACAATATTTCAAAATCCAAATGTCTTGTGGAGCACTGCTCAGTCTATCATTCAACAATGGAAAGATTACAGGTATGCCACAAGTGCAAACTTACCAGATATGGCTGCCCAATATGGTAACTCTGGAGGAGCTGTAGAGAGTCTTAGCTTAACATTAGAAAGTCTGTTGACAGAACAACGTTCTTGCACTTCACGAATCTGGCTTTTATAAAAGAGTGGCAAGATTTTTGAAGGGCTGAAAAAAAGCCCAAATATAGTGTTTAACCAACAGAAAACTATGTATAAGGGGTATGTATACCCTAAGGACACCATCAACTGTGAAGCATGGTGGTGGCAGCATCATACTGTGAAGACTAAGCATGGAGAGCACAATAAACCTGAGACAGAATCAGAAATCAACTTTCCAGTTAAAAAAAAAAACGTTACAGCTCGAGCTATAATGTAAAGGTTTAGATCAAAACATATGCATGTGTTAGAATGTCCCAGTCAAAGGCAAGATTCAAATCCAATCGGGAATCTGAAGCAAGTCTTGAAAATGGATTTCTTGAAAACAGATGCTCATCCAATCTGACTGAGCGTGAATTATTTAGATAATAAGAATAAATGTTTTAGTGCCTGGACTTGGTAATATTAGTGCAATATTGCAACAACGCTGGACTTATAAATGAAGATTCAATTCAATTCAGTTTATTTATATAGTGCCAATTCACAACAGATGTCATCTCAAGGCACTTAACAAGAAGTCATTTCAATACATTTATACAAACATTCCAATGAGTTAAAAAGTTTCCTATTTAAGGAATCCCAGCAGATTGCGTCAGTCATTGGCGTGAGGTTGGGCAGACTTTCCAACCACAGCAATCCTTTAGCAATCCCTCATACTGAGCAAGCATGTAGCGACGGTGGAGAGGAAAAACTCCCCTTTAACAGGAAGAAACCTCCAACAGAACCAGGCTCAGTAGGAGCGGCCATCTGCCACGACCGTCTGGGGGTTTGAGAAGACAGAGCAGAAACACAGAAGGAACGGAAGATCTGACATAGGAGTACTTTCTATGTTACAGAAAGTAAAAAGTTGATAACAGGACACAGTGGATGTTCAGTTACTGGGAGGATCATCCCAGTCGATGCCCCCCATCCAACAGGGCATTGCAGCCTAGCAGGATACCAGACCAGGTATATCTTCTATGGAGAGAAAACACTGAGAGAAAACAAAGTTAACAGTCGAAATAACAGAATGTACTGTAATACAACTGGAGAGTCGTAGGAGAAAAGGAAGTAGCAGAGTGAAGAAAATTGTTAAGTCTGTCCTCCAGCCGTCTAAGCCTATAGCAGCATAACTACAGAGATAGCTCAGGATGACCTTAGCCACTCTAACTATAAGCTTTATCAAAAAGGAAAGTTTTAAGCCTGGCCTTAAAAGTAAACAGAGTGTCTGCCTCACGGACTAAAGCTGGGAGCTGGTTCCACAGGAGAAGAGCCTGATAACTAAAAGATCTGCCTCCCATTCTACTTTTAGAAATCCTAGGAACTACAAGTAAACCTGCAGTCTGAGAGTGAAGTGCTCTGTTAGGAACATATGGAACAATTGGATCTCTGATGTATGATGGAGCTTGATTATTAAGGGCTTTGTATGTAAGAAGAAGGATCTTAAATTCTATTCTGGATTTAACAGGGAGCCAATGAAGGGAAGCTAAAACAGGAGAAATGGGATCTCTCTTTTTAATATTCATCAGAACTCTTGCTGCCGCATTTTGGATCAACTGAAGGCTTTTAATGGCATTTTGAGGACTTCCTGATAGTAAAGAATTACAGTAGTCCAGCCTTGAGGTAACAAATGCATGGACTAGTTTCTCAGCATCACTCCGGGACAGGATGTTTCTAATTTTAGCAATATTCCGGAGGTGAAAGAAAGAAATCCTAGAAACCTGTTTAATATGGGATTTAAATGTCAAGTCTTGGTCAAAAATAACGCAGAGGTTCTTTACGTTATTACTGAGGGCCAATTTAATGCCATCCAGATGAAGTGATTGACTAATTAGTTTCTTTTTAAGAATTTCTGGTCCAAAGATAGCAACTTCTGTCTTGTCAGAATTTAAAAGCAAAAAGTTTAGATTCATCCATGTTTTTATGTCTTTCAGACATGCCTGCAATCTACCTAACTGACTGGGTTCATCAGGATTTATGGATAAATATAGGTGTGTATCATCGGCATAGCTGTGGAAATTTATCCCATGCTGTCTAATGATTCTACCAATTGGGAGCATATATATGGTGAAAAGAATTGGTCCAAGCACAGAACCCTGTGGAACTCCACAAGTAACCCTTGAGAGTGAAGATGATTTATCATTTAGATGAACAAACTGGAATCTATCAGACAAATATGATTTCAATCAGCCTAGTGCTGTTCCTTTGATCCCTGCAACAGGCTCAAGCCTTTCTAAGAGAATTTTATGATCGACTGTGTCAAAAGCAGCACTGAGATCTAACAAAACCAGAACAGACACAAGTCCATTAATGAGAATATCATTAGTAACCTTCACCAGTGCTGTTTCAGTGCTATGATGAGCTCTAAAACCTGACTGAAACTCTTCAAACAGCTCGTTACTGTTTAGATGCTCACAGACTTGATTTGCAACAATTTTCTCAAGGACTTTGGATAAGAAAGGAAGGTTAGATATAGGTCTGTAATTCACTAAGTCATCTTGATCAAGGGAAGGTTTCTTGAGTAAAGGTTTAATTACAGCTATTTTAAATTCCTGTGGTATGTATCCGTTTAAAAAGGATAGATTCATCATATCCAAAATGGGGCCAGGAACCAAATGGAACACTTCTTTAAATAATTTGGTTGGGATTGGGTCCAACATACAAGTTGAAGGTTTAGATGAGGCTAATATTTTTGATAATTCCGAAAGCTCGACTGAATCAAAACAGCCTAAGTACAACTGAGGTTCTAGAGTTCTTTCCGATACTGCCTCATTTACTGAGGAAGAAGTAATCATATTTGGGAGGATGCCAATGATTTTATTTTTAATAAAATTAATTTTATTTATGAAGAATCCCATAAAATAATCACTGCTAAGAGCTGGGGGAATAGTTGGCTCAACAGAGCTATGACTCTGTGTAAGTTTGGCAACTGTACTAAAAAGAAACTTAGGATTGTTTTTATTCGCCTCTCTTAATGAGGAAAAATATGCTGTTCTAGCTTGTCGAAGGGTCCTTTGATACAGCAGTAGACTGTTATTCCAGGTTAAATAGGAATCCTCTAGGTGTGTAGAGTGACATTTTCTCTCCATCTTCCTAGTATTCTGCTTTAAAGTACGCAACTCTGCGTTGAACCAAGGAGTCAGCCTCCTATGGCTACCCACTTTCTTTTTTTTAGGGGGCTACACTATCTAATGCCAAACCTAATGAGGAAGTAACGCTGTGAACCAGACCATAAATTTCTGAAGGGTTAGAGATAGAATTGCTGCCATCCACTGTGTTACCCTGAGACATTGAGGAAAGTAAGAATGGAACAGATTCTTTAAAAATTGTTACAGCATTGTCTGATAAAGCTCTACTATAATGATATTTTCTTTCAGATTTAAGATGGTCAGTTAAAGTAAATTCAAAAGTTATCAAGAAGTGGTCAGACAGGACCGGGTTATGTGGGTGGACTGTTATTTCCTCACACTCAATACCGTAGGTCAGTACAAGGTCCAAAGTGTGTTTACCCGAGTGGGTTGATCACTGTACTTTTTGAATAAAGCCAATTGAGTCTAAAATAGCATTAAAGGCTGCATTTAGGCTATCACTTTCAGTATCCACATGAATATTGAAGTCCCCCACTATATTGACCCTATCAGTATTTAATACTAAATCGGATAAAAAATGTGAGATCTGATCTAAGAATTGAGAGTAAGGGCCTGGTGGACGATACAAAACCACAAACAAAAATGGTCTTAATATTTTGCAACTTGGATGAGGAAAATTAAGGGTTAGATGTTCAAAAGAACTATAGCTATCAATTGGTCTGGGACTTATTAGTAAATCAGAACGGAAAATGGTTGCAACTCCTCCACCTCGCCCAGTATTTCTAGAAATGTGAAAATTGAAATGACTGGAAGGAGTTGACTCATTTATACTAACATAATCCTCCTGCTGCAACCAGGTTTCTGTGAGACAAAGGAAATCAATGTGATTATCACAAATCAAGTCATTTACTAACAAAGTCTTTGAGGAGAGAGATCTTATGTTTAGTAAACCACATTTAATAGATTTATTTTTCTGTTCAGTCAAAGTTGTATTTATTTTCATGAGATTTCCATAATTTGCTTTTGTTGGCTTAACTTTTAATCCATTTAATTTTGGCCGTGGGCAAGACACTGTTTCTATAGGGTAATGGGTGGGTAACAGTACAGAAGCAGCAGAGAGGTGGGTTAAACTACGACTCTGCTTCCTGGTCTGGACCCTGGGTTGTCAGTGTTTTGGAGGACTAATAAATTCGGCCATATTCCTAGAAAGAAGACTTGCTCCATCCAAAGTGGGATGGATGCCGTCTCTCCGGATCAGACCAGGTTTTCCCCAAAATGTTCTCCAGTTATCAATGTAGCCCACATCGTTTGCAGGACACCACCTAGACAACCATTGATGGAATGACAGCATGCGGCTAAACATGTCGTCACTGGTCCAATCTGGCAGGGGACGAGAAAAGATTACAGAGTCTGACATTGTTTTGGCAAACTTACAGACCAAAGCAACACTCATTTTAGTGACCTCCGATTGGCGTAACCGGGTGTCATTACCGCCAGCGTGAATAACAATCTTACTGTATTTACGCTTATCTTTAGCCAGCAGTTTCAGGTAGGATTTGATGTCGCCCCTGTTCTGGCCCCTGGCAAACATTTGACTATGGTCAATGGTGTCTCTAATGCCACGTTTCTGACTATGGAGCTGCCAATTACCAGGGTCGGCTTCTCAGCGGGTGTGTCGCTGAGTGGGGTAAATCTGTTAGAAACGTGGCTCGGTTGGTGGTGGCCTGTGGGCTGGGTCCTAGAACTATGCTTCCTACGTACCGTCACCCAGCCGGCCTGAGGTCCAGGCTGCAAGGGCTCTACCGGAGGACAGCTAGGGGGTTCTATCCTTGTTGGCTCCGCGCTGGCTAATGGGCTTTGGCTATCTGCTGGTTTTTCAACAGCGCGGAGCACAAAAATATTACATTTATTACAGTTACCATTATCACTAAAGGAGGCAGGGAAGTAACTAAACATCTGACAGAGAGAGCAAGAGAGAAGATAAGAGTTAGAGACAAGAGAAAGAAGAGTAGCCATAGCCGCAATGAAGCTAAGCTAACTGAGCTACCGAGACCTTACCCCAAGAAAAACTGTGTGAAACACAAGGAGTTCCCAAAACGTAAAGTACACCACCACAAAATGTGTGTTTTAGTGTGCTTGTGTGTTAAAATAACTTAGAAAAGCCTCAGCACAGAGAAAATAAGATCAATTCAAGAGAGTCTGAACACCAAACAGCTTACAGGGAGCACAACAGTGACAACAGGAAATGACCCAATACGGCTTACCCCGTCACAGCCAGTTCCAAGGAGATCACTCCTTGTGATGGGAATTTGGTTTTATTTGGTGTAGTTTTAATCTGTAAAGCCCTTTGAGATGTAATTTTGTACTAAAAACGCTTTATAGATAATGATTGATTGATCTACTTTAGGTAGTCTGTGTGTGTGTGTCTGTGTGTGTGTGTTGACGGCTGCTAACCTATAGGGAAGCAGCTAGAGGAGAAAAACATTCACAGTGTCTGTTTTCACCTTTTTGTGCGTCTGTGTATGTGTGTGTGTGGGTGTGTGTGTGTGTGTGTGGGAAACATTGCATTGAGATGGTATCTCCTTTCACTTACCATGAACAGGTTCGTGAGAAAGTCACCCAAACTAATGAAAAAAGTTTGTGTATAACACCCCTCAGCTGTTGTTGTAGGTAACCCCCCACACTTTCTCTATTCATCTGTATTGAACAGTTGTTGCAAGTAACTGAGAATAACAGTTGCCTGAATGTTGAGTGAATAGTAAGGTATATGTTTATAATAACGCACTCACAGCTTTTTCTTTTTTTCCCAAAGGATATTTAAAGAGGAAGGAACCACCCACAACAGTTGTCGGATGTTTCTAGAAGCTGATGTAGCAAAACTGTAACAGCTGTCATCATCCTACGGATATGACCATATTAGTTAATGAATTTAACCTGCTATATTTAGTATATGCACCTGTCAACCTCCGGATATGACCATATTAGGTAAAAAATTTGCCATTCTATATTTAGTACATGCACCTGTCATCATGATCCCCCCGGATATGACCATATTAGGTAATGGAATTCCCCCCTCCCTCATGGCAATCAATCATTTTGACAGAAAGTACCCCTTATTCTAGTCCCAGTCAGCTCACTGGGAGCTCTATTACTGAAGTGGACCAATACAAGACCAGAAAGCGGCATAAGCACACTGAAAGCAGGAGCTGTTTTCATGACTGCCGAGATTGCAAACTCTTTGATACTGGAAAAACAGCCAACTGTTTCTGTATCGTCAAAGCAACTCTACCCCCTTTTGTAAAATTGCCATTTAAGAATAGAAAAGTAATAACATATCTTTTACAACGTTTCCGTTTTTGTTTGAATTACGCGATGGAAAACGATGTATTAAATATGCCCGGCCTTTAGATGGCAGTGTGCCCCGTGTCCCAAGGTGTGCAGTGTTCCAAGATTTCCCCCTCACAACCCAGAAAAGAAACATTTCATGATAACTAACAATGGCGGTCTTCTTGTAGTTCTCCACTTAAATAAAGGCGTATTGATTATTTGACACACGTACTGTATTCGTTTCCGTTGGCGATCGCATAGAAGCCTGATGATCTCTAAGTTTTGCTTACAGAGACCAAATTACTTAAGAAGTTGCATCAGCAGTAACAGCATACCTGGATCTGCCATTGTTGTTTTTCTGTAGAAAGACAGATTGCAAAGTGCAACATGTCCGTAGGTGGCTGGCGGTGACGTCATCGTTTTCAAAAGTCTCCGGCTTGCGTTTACATGACAACGAATCACCCATCGTTTTCAGAACTCTCCATTCTTGAAGCCGCTTTCCAAAAGCTGAGTTTTCGACCCCCCCCCCGTTTTCCTGTTGTCGTGTAAACGAGAAGTCGAATCGGAGAGAAAACCGCAGTTTTGCTGAAAAACTTTGTTTCATGGCTTGGTGAGGTTATTTTCATACAATATGTAAATGTCTGGTTTCCATTGTCTTCTGTTTAAATATATCTGACCTCTCGGTAATTGATATTGCATTATCTGATCATTTCTGTGTTTTCTTTGAAAGTACCATCTCTGCTAAAATATCTAGCCACAATGAGATAATAGTAAAAAAGCGTTTTCTCGGGGACAGTTCAGTTGAAACCTTTAAAAGTATTTACCCTTTCACCACATCCCCCTCATCTCCCAACTCCAACTCAGTAAATAAGCTGGTAGATAATTTCCTCGTGAAAATCTCAGATATCATTGATTTTATTGCTCCGACTAAAGTGAAAGTAGTCTTAGGTAGAAAGAAGTCTCCGTGGACAAGCACCACTGGTACGTAGTGAAAAAAGGGAGTGTCAACGAGCCGAGAGGAAATGGCGGAAAACTAGACTCCAGGTTCACTGTGAGATCTAAAAAGAGAGACTAAACAGATTTAAAAGAAGCTAGGGAATCTTTCTTTTCTGAAATCATTAACAGAAACATTAATAATGCACAGACTCTGTTTGCAACAGTGGAAAGACTAACTAATCCTCCAGTGACATTAGCCCCTGAACTAAATTCTACCAGGGCCTGCAATGAATTTGCCAGCTTTTTCACTGAAAGGATTCTAACAATTAGACAGTGGGTCTGTACTGTAGCACCGAGCCGTCTACCAATGTTATACCACTAAGGTAAAAGAAATTTCAGAATTACATAAAGTAAACCAATAACACATAGAGGAAATCATTAACCAATTAAGCTCCTCCTGTTGCTGTCTTGATATCCTACCCACAGCTTTCCTTAAGAAAGTTTTCCCTGCCATTGGGTCTGATCTGATTAAAATAGTGAACTTATCCTTCCTGTCAGGCCTCTTCCCCCAGGCTTTAAAAACAGCAGTTAATAAACCACTGCTAAAAAAGAATAATCTGGACAACACGTTAATGCATAACTACTGGCCAATTTCTAATCTTCCATTCATCAGTAAAATTATTGAAAAAGCTGTGTTTCAGCAGTTAAATAGCTTCATAAAATTGACCAACCACTTTGATTCTTTTCAGTCTGGTTTCCGTGCTCACCACAGCACTTGGACTGCCCTCGTCAAAGTTTTCAATGACATCCGCATAAATACAGACTGTGGTAGAACCACAGTGCTGGTTCTGTCAGACCTCAGTGCAGCATTTGACACTGTTGATCATGATATACTATTGAAACGACTAGAGAGAACTCTCTGGTACAGTACTTGGCTGGTTTGAGTCTTACCTAAAGAACAGGGACCTGTTTCAAAAGGAAACTTTTCATCAGAACGAACAGAAATCACATGTGGAGTGCCCCAGGGCTCCATCCTGGGGCTCCTCTTATTTAATATCTACATGCTCCCAGTAGCCCAGATTATAACAACCCATAACATCAGCTACCATAACTATGCAGATGATACTCAGTTTTACATTACGATGTCACCAGGTGACTTTGAACCCATCCAAACCCTAAGTAAATGTATTGACCAAATAAATGGATAGATGTGCCATAACTTTCTCCAGCTGAATAGAAACAAAACAGAGGTAATTACTTTTGTAGCTAATGAGGAACGATCAAGAGTCAGCACACAGCTTCAGTTAATACAGCTCTAAACTACTGGCCCGAAATTTAGGTGTAGTAATGGACTCAGACCTGAACCTCCAGGGTCATATAAATGCAATAACAAGGTCAGCCTTCTATCACCTGAAGAACAAATCTAGTATTAAAGGACTGATGCCGCAACAGGACCTAGAAAAACTCATCCATGCTTTTATCTTTAGTCGGATTGATTACTGCAACAGCGTTCTCACAGGTCTGTCTAAAAGGTCAATCCGACAGCGGCAGCTGATCCTGAACGCTGCTGCTCGTGTCCTCACTAGAACCAGGAAAGTAGAGCACATCACCCCAGTTTTAAAGTCCTTACACTGGCCCCCTGTTGCTCAGAGAATAGACTTCTAAATACTTTTACTAGTTTATAAATAATTGAATGGCTTAGCACCAAAGTATATTGAAGATCTGCTGTTACTGTAATGCTGCCCTAATCACCCTCTCTTCATCATTGTCCTCCCCTGCATCTCTCCCATAAACTACACCTCATCCTCCATACCTTCTGTCCTTATAACCTGTCACTTCCTCTCACTCAGCGCCGGATCATTGTATTGTAGATGTCTCCTTGGTGTGTTGTCCTGCTGTATCCTGTCCTGCTTGTCCGATGTCCTGTCTCCGTTCCTGTTGTCGTCATCATCATCATAACCTCCTCCACCAGCAGCACCCAGTAAATAGCCTACACCTTTCCTCAGCGTTTGGGTCCATGCACCACACCACTCCTCTAATTCCAGTCTACTCAATATCCCTAGAATTAAAACCAAACACGGAGAAGCAGCTTTCAGTTTCTTTGCTCCTCTAATCTGGAACAACCTTCCAGAAAACTGCAAATCTGCTGAAACTGAGGTGCTGAGTTCTTTTAAATTACAACTGAAAATATATCTGTTTAGTATGGAGGACTAAAGGTGCCAATATTAAATAATTAAATGTATCATTAAATAATTACTAAAATGTGTCATTAATTAATTTAATCATTAAATATATAATTTAATTATATCTTTAATTATTAAATGTATAGTTACATGATATTTTATAATTGAATGTGTCATTAAATATTAAATTAAATGTGTCATTCATTAATTTAATCATTAAGTATATCATTAAATGATTACTTAAAAGAGTCATGGAATTGGAATTAAATTAATGTTTGTTAAATATATCATTAATTCAGTAAAATTGAATTCATTCTATAATATATATATATATAAAACCCATATAAATATTTAATTATTTGATTATTTATTTAATGGACCAGTGTTGCAATGCATCATGCATTTAATTTATCTGTCAACCTCTTCCATCAAAATCAGTGGGCGGAGCTAAAGCAAATTAAGTCTGATCCATTGCTTTGGTCTGAAGTAAAGACTCCGGAGAGAGATAATGGAGGACCTACATGAACTTTCAAGGGAGTTGGTGAGAGACATTTTAGAGCTAGCAGATGAGGTAGAAGCAGGCCTAGTTGACCCAGAGCGTGTGGGGAGGAAAGCAGATGAATTTACTGAAGTTGCTGGACTTATTTCTGCACTTTCTGACCAAGATATTGATCATTGAGTGACTGCTAATTTAGAAGAGGTATTACACTGCTTCTCTGGTACAAGGGTAGTCCTTGAACATCAAGTTCTTTGTGGATTACCAGCTGGTCAAATTGCAGCAATGCTCAGAGTGTCAAAGAGGACCATCAGGAGGCGCATGAAACAAAACAGTTTAAGGTATTGACACTAAATTTGCAAGTTTTCCGTTTATGAATTTAGGCTCATCCACGCAGGATATTACCTTAGTCTAACATTTATTTTATTTGCTCAGAAAAACAGACCTCTTTTCTGTCGTGAATGATGAGGAGTTGGACCGTATTGTTTGTGAAATTCACAGAAGGCACCCAAACACTGGCTACAAACTGTCATATGAATGCAAGAGTTGTGCGAGTTCCAGGTGAGTATAATAAATTTATCTTCATACATTGCTCTGTTCCATTATTTTTATTAATTTATGTAAAACATCTGGTAATTTTGTAGTTTGCAATTCATTAGTGTTTTTTGTAAAACAGGACTCCCCAGAAGCTATTTAGCTTATAAGAAGGGGGACCACAAACAAAATACATATACTCTTATAACATAATTGTGCAAGCTTACTTACTTAAAATCTGTATATGCTAAAAACCACTATACCATAATAATAATTTAAACAATTTCTATACATTTGTAAACATCCACTATTATACAATAATTTCTTGAGATTTATGGACATTGAAATATCAGAAAAACTGTATATTTAAATAAAATTAAAAGACAGAGACCAGATTAAATCTGCACATAAACCATATGGGGTTAGTTCTTACCATAACATAGCATTAAACTTTGTTTTAGATTATTTTTTTTTTTATGTTGTTGATAGGTAATTGTGTCAATCTCATTCCAGATCTGTGGGCGTTTACATGCTACACTAAAGCTGGTACATTTGAACTTATGTTTCTTCCCATTGAAAAAGCCTCGTATGAGGAAAGATGTTGCCTCCAAGATATAGAATGTGTATTCTACAAGAGAAGCACAGTTTAAGACTGCTGACTTGCATCATCAGGAGTGGTATGTCCTGTGATTTTTAGCATCTTATTTGAGGTGTAACAAATGGTAGCAAGATTCTCAGCTGTCAAAATGTGCCTCTACTCCTGATGTAAAGGGTATAAAAAAGTATATAAGGCTGAAAAATCACAGATCCGTTTTGGTGGCCTCAGGATCGGGTCTCTGCTTTTTGCAGATGACGTGGTCCTGTTGGCTTCATCGGAACGTGATCTACAGCTTTCGCTGGAGCGGTTCGCAGCCGAGTGTGAAGCGGCTGGAATGAGAATCAGCACCTCCAAATCCGAGGCCATGGTCTTGAGCCGGAAAAGGGTGGGGTGCCTTCTCCAGGTCGGGGATGGGGTCCTTCCCCAAGTGGAGGAGTTTAAGTATCTGGGGGTCTTGTTCACGAATGAGGGAAAAATGGAGCGGGAGATCGATAGACGGATTGGTGGGGCATCTGCAGTTATGCGGGCGCTTTACTGGTCTGTCGTGGTGAAGAGAGACCCTCATCTATGGTCACGAACTCTGGGTGGTGACCGAAAGAACGAAATCACGGATACAAGCGGCTGAAATGAGTTTCCTCCGCAGAGTGTCTGGGCTTTCCCTTAGAGATAGGGTGAGAAGCTCAGTCATCCGGAGGGGGCTCAGAGTAGAGCCGCTGCTTCTCCACATCGAGAGGAGTCAGTTGAGGTGGCTCGGGCATCTGGTCAGGATGCCTCCTGGACGCCTCCCTGGTGAGGTGTTTCAGGCACGTCTCACCGGGAGGAGGCCCAGGGGAAGGCCCAGGACACGCTGGAGGGACTATGTTTCTCGGCTGGCCTGGGAGCGCCTTGGGGTTCCTCCCGAGGAGCTGGAACAAGTGGCTGGGGAGAGGGAAGTCAGGGAACCTTTGCTTAGGATGCTGCCCCAGCGACCCGACCCCGGATAAGCGGAAGAAAATGGATGGATGGATGGATGGATGGATGGATGTTACTTTCTAGCCTTACTACAGTCTTGTAAATGAACAATATGTACAGCTTCACTAGTTCCTGAACTTAGGACACCTTTTATTGTGTCATAATGGTAAACAGAATTAACATGAATGGTATTCTGTCAACATTAAAGCTATTGAACGATTTGGTTACAGTAAAAAGCGGGGAGTTGAATCGAACAACTCAACTACTGCACAGACACTGAACATGTGTCAATTGTCTGATTTACTGAACAGTGCATGCAATATCTAAAATAAACTTAAACAAGTCCAAATCCAGTCTGTGCACTATTTATGACAGAGTGAAGTGCTTTCTCAAAGGTCATGTAGGTTTTGAAATGAGCTGGTAGCTTTAGTGTTTCAGAGCATGTGGAAGATGTAGAGAGGGTTCACCCAGAAATCTCCACTTTCAGCTCAGGAGGAAATATCTCCCAGCCAACCCAGAATGTCAGTAGCTGGACCAGGCTACCGGATGAAGCTAAAAGTCAAATGGATTCAAGACATTTAGTTCAACTTCAAAAAGGATCTTATCGATGAGACAGAACTGTGAAGAGAGCAATAATTAAATGAGGTTGGTATACCCGTTTCGATGAACATCCTTTGAAAGCCAGAGATGCGGCACGTGGACTCCAAGTCAAAGTCTTCGTCATCACTGTCCTCAACTGGCCATGTGACTTTTTTAGGGGCATCTAAAAAGAACACAAAATGTATTTAAAAAAACACATTGGTGAAGGAATATACAGATCGCATTATTGGTAAAAGGAAAAATAACCAGCTCAGTCATACCTAAAAAGCAATCATGTAAAATCACAAATATTACTTCATTACTGACTTACCTGAGGTGTGAACTGCATTTTAGCTGTTTTGGGGAAAAGAAGTGGGACAACATCTGGCCGAGATGTCAGCAGGGGCCATACCATCACATCTTCCAGTCCCTTTCTCAACTGTTTTATTTGGCGCATGGTCCTCCCAATGACCTAAAAGACGGACCCAACCCATATTATGGCCTATATCCATAGCCCAAAATTAAACTCTGGTACTCTTGACTGCATCACTTTAAATAATTTTTTTTTTTCTTAAATTGTTTTCTATGATAATTTTTCCTACCCTGCCAACATGTGAAATTGGGGTTTTGTTAAATATGCCACTGTTGTATCAACAATTGTAGGCGTGAGAACTGTAAATAGTTAAACTGTATATGTATTAAATCGTGGCTTTAAAGAACATTAACGTGACAATAGGCAAAGATTAAATATCAAGTATTTATAGTATGAACTTCACTACTAAAATTTGACCACTCCCATCTCTGCTAGTGTTGACATAAACCAGGGTTCACAATACTTTCAATAATTCCAATAACTACAGAAATTAAATCTGTCACTTAACCAGCAGGAACTCAACTGCATGGAGAAGAAGTTTTTTATGTAGCCATCTCTAATTTGTTTTGGTGACTCCTGGGAGATCCCAAGACAAGGAAAGATCTGACACAGTGTCCTTCTGTGCAGGTGTTAGTTCTTCATATTCAAGGTAGAAGCAAGACCATACAAGTTATTACATTTACCCAAATAATAAATCTTGCAACGTTTTTCTTTAGTGTAATGCACCAGTTTTATGGTACTTCTGATGTGCAGATCAGGGCAGTCTTCTGTAAAAACAGTTGCTATTTCAGGGTCCCCATTGAATAGTACATGAATTACAGCAGGACTTAACTGAAGTTTGGATATTATGGTTGTCATAAAGTACGTCTAACTCTAGCCTGGCTTTCACAAGCCTGATCTGACAGCAGTTTGATTCTGCCCTGCAGATCAGTCTGGAAACCCACACATTAAACTGCTACAGCCTATCCAGTTTTTCTAGAACCAATAATAACCAGGCTTATCCACCTTGCCATGACAATATTGTGCATGGCATATTTTCTTTGGTGGTCATCAGTTATGTACATTTTCTAGATCCCTTTAACAATTCCATAGAATAAACTTAAGTGGTATGAACTTTACTGATACATTTATATTACACACTTTCTATAACTTACCAACAAGAGTACAATGAAGTGGACATGCCCATTCTTGCTGCTGTTTATAGAATGAGAGAGGTTCTCGTTCCCTGTCCTCTTCAGAGTCCCTTACATACATCTTCATTCTCAGTGGTTTCCCAGAAGCATGCTCCCTTAGCAGATTCTCTTTTAAATCTTTGGCAGCTTAAACCGGTTCTTTAATAAGTTTCCATTCTAAACAAACAAATGTACAAATATAATCCATCTCAGATGTCCTGTGATGTCATTTGAATATGGAAACAATAGAGGATGTCACTGTTGTTTATGTAGTGATAATATTGAATCAACTGACCACTTTTTCAAATGTGAGGTGATCAACAGCCTGTGGCAATAGATGCATGTGTTGCTTAAAGGAAATTCCATTTACTCTTTCAGATAGACTTGTAGTCAAGACCACCTAAACCGAGACCAAGATACTACCAAGATCAGAGAGTATCGAGACCAAGAGCAAAGACCGTCAAGGCCGTGACAAGACCGACGGAAAAGTGGTCTTGACACCGTTCTCGAGACATACATCACTACTTTCAGATACATAAGATTTGGTGTGATGCTGACAGAAAAAAACTTGTAGAATTTATAGTTAACATTTTAATTTCTATTCACAAATTCTGTTTTACTAAATCTCCTCCACCATGAAATGCTTAAAAAAAAAAAATAATTAGGACTGTTTTATAAAAAACCTTAAAGGTGATCTATAGAACTTTTTCATAAAAACTGATATTTTTTAAACAATAATACACCCACAGAACATCTAACGATGTGTAGAATAAAAGTGTTCATTTTAGAGAATAGTTTGTCCAAAAATTATATTTGTATATTTTTTTATGGGTCCTAAAAACGTAAATATCTTCCTTTGGTTACCTTGCCCCCCTCGACAGCAAGTGTCTCTCAGCCAACAGCATCTGGCCATTGATGTCATAAGAAGTGGAGCGCACGGGATGCCAGATCGTTTGCCAGTCCGTATTTACTACCGTATGCTTTTTGAGATCTAAACATGTTTTACACGGTGACAAGAAAGAATCCGATACATTACCACGTAAGACTCATCGCTTGAGATCACGGCAGACAATATAATCATGGCTTCTCCCCCGCGGACATTCGGCCAACCTGGCAACCAGAGCAGCTGACAGTAGGAGGAGGAGCGGTTGAGTATGAAAACTGACCGGGAGGAACAGAAGTTCTATAGATCGCCTTTAAAATGAATTAAAAATGCCAACATTAAAATGCACTTAGTTCTAAATATGACTTATGCTATGCCCCATTTATTTTACTAGTAGTTTTTTCTTCATCCATTTTTTGGTTTAGTTATTCCTTTTTTACTCCTTAGTCTGAATACATTTGGCTCATCCTCCATTTAAAACCAACAAAAAACAAAAAAGACAACTCTATTTTTGACTAATAATTTATAATCACTGGTGATGCAATGTGGATTTTCTAAAACACTAAGACATTTGGTAACAAAATTATTAGCCCCCCTAAGAACATTGAATTGATTTGAAAGTGCTTCCCAAATACTGTTTAACAAAGCAAAGTATTTTTAACACAGCTTTTTCAGACATCCTAGTTATATTTTGGATGTAGACATTATTTTACTTTGAACACTGAAATTAAATTGTTCTACAAAACCCCACCAAAAAAACAACCAGGGTCAAAATCATTAGGCTCCCAATGTTAATGGTCAATCATTATTGCTAGACAACACCCAGCAGTCGCTTGTTGTAGTTTTCAACAAATCTCTTGACACCTCTAGAGTAATCCTGTGACGGTTTAACTTAGGTGTTTTGGGCCCTTTACTTTCATTTTTTTTACTTGGGGTGCCAGCCAGGTCTCTCTCCTTACAAATAAGATGTTTACCCTACACCAGGTATACCTCCCATAATACTTAAATGCCCTACAACCAAAAAAAAAAGCAAACCCAATACAATTTTCATAGGAGGTGTGATGGACCGTGCAGTAAAGGACAATCAGGCACAGGTTTTTGTTTTGTTTACAGGTTAAAGTTAGTTTTTATTTAACCCAAAAATTATCATTAAATCAATTTAACAAAAAAAAGTTCTTGGGCCCATAAAAGAAGTCAAAGTAACAGAACCCCATTCAACCCGACAGCAAACGACACTAACTCAAACAAACTGACCTCTCCAACTGAGACAAAGGGGAAGCTTAAATAGTGGCTGATCAGTCCACACAGACACAAAAGGGGGTAGAACACACAAACCTCTAACTAACACTAATACAACAAAACCCATTTTCCCCCCCATGGTCCTGAACAGTGGTCCGACCCAACCTGCAGGCCTTCAGAGAAGCTTGCTCCACCCACTTTCCACTTCCTCTTTCAGCCAAGGGACTGGAGCAGCTGAAACTGAAGTAACTCAGAGAAAAACAAAGTTAAATCAATTCATATCCATAACAGTGTAAACTAAAATGTGCGCACTATTTTAGAATACAGTGTTAAGCCATAAATTGTATAAAATAAATCGTAAAAACAAACTATTTTATACAAATTAAATCCTGTATTTAAAGAAAACAAAATTTGTATTATGGATACTGGATTTGAATACTGTGAAGTGTACATATTACCCTAATTGTGTGGGTTCAGTAGCAGCCATCACAGGAGGAAAAATACTTATCCCAAAATAAACCCACACAAAGCTTTTAGCCTAACAAAGTTAATCAACATCTTTGCACAACAGTGGTTTGTTCTATGGTTCAGTGAAAAGATCTGTTATTAAGAGGGCTAATTTTTGCCCTGGTCAGTTTTTATTCCTGAAATAGCTCTGGTATTGTGTGAAATATGAAAATGTATGGTATTCTAAATTTTTAGAGATGACATGTTGACAATTCTTTGCCCTGTTGCAAAAAAAAGAAGCACCTGGGATAATGCTTTGATTTCATAGGGAGTTCATAATTTTGTCCTCAAGTGTACATTGTGGTTGGCTGCCAATTCCAAGCTACTGAAAAAATAAAACCCATAATTTATTATTAGATAACTGGCTAGCAGTAGTTTTGAGTATCAACTCCTGACAACTAAATAAAAGAAATAATTTTGTAATAATCCAGTTACATATTGTATTCATTATGCAACACATCATTCCAACTTTGAGCTTACACATGGATCAAACCAAACAGAGATGGGGAAGCTGAACATCCATCATTGTCAGAATAGCACACCACAACTTTATCTATCAGTTTAGGCTAGTTTGTACCATAATCATCATCATATATAATATCATATATAATAAAAGTAGCCCGTGTTTGGAAAAAGGCTGGGTCACACAACTCCGAAACTCAACACTTGCTGCCTTTTAATAAATTCTGTAAATGTTATACTTTTTTGTCATTACTGGTCGGTGTTTGCTGGGGGAACGCGGTCCTGATGGACACGGTGGAGGGTGGAATTGGAAGGGGAACAGATCAAGATGGGGAAAAATGTCCTCGACCAGGCTGTGTCGGGCAAAAGGTTTCGACAAATCTAGCAGTACAAACTTTCATTGATTATGGTTAAAGGCAGGGTATACAATTTCATTTTAAAACACTTTTTTTTAAACTGCAAAAAATGCTCTTCATATACCAGTAGCAACCTATAAGTTAGGAGTTCTTAAACTTGAACGAGTAAGTTTTTATTCTTTCTACAGCGAGAAACCCTGGGAAAACCATCCAATCAACTTCCACGGTCTGTCTAAGATAATAGGCTTGTAAGCAAAGCTTCCGTGTTCCAGCACCTCCCCCTCTGCGTGTCCCCTTCGCGTCCACGCAACGCTCGTTCTAGCCTGTAAACAGGAAGTGAGATCGCGCTAAAATGAACTGAAAACGCAAAGCTGTTGTGGAAATAGCAACGAGAAAAAAGAAAGGCGACGAAGAGCGTGCTTAAAGCCGAATCTGCATCGGAGCTGATGCATTTACATGGTGGCGTCAACTCAAGGAAGCTAAGGGGTTGCTAACAGATGCGTTGGTTGCTGATTTTCTCCTGGACAGGTAAGATCACATTATATTTTGTGACTTTGGTTGAAATAGCGGAGTGAAGTGTGAAGTGGCGGAGACCCAACGAGACCATGCTGGCTGTGCGTGCCTGTTATTGAGGCGTGGCTTAGTGGGAGAGCATGAAGCAAGGGGTGGGACTTTTTGTTTTTCAATAACACCCTCTCAAGGAGCGCTCCCACTATCGTGTATCTGCCTTTAATTCCTGGTTTTGCTCTAACCTGAAAACTTCACTTTTTGCTCTCCAAGTCCTTAAGTAAGAAGGTCTGCTTTAAGTGGTACACTTGGAACTTTATCCACCTTGTGGTCAGCCAAACAACAGACAGTGTGTGTGTAGCTTGTTCCTCGAACTTGGACACGTGCTGGTTGTCTCATATTCCTCCTGGCTCCACTATACGGTGCAAAAAATCCAAAACACAGAAAAACACCACAGCTCAATGTTCAAAAGCTAAAACAGCCTCAACTACTATCAAGTGACGTTACTGCTAACACAATTTAGCCGATTAGCGATTTGGTTGTATGTGTTATGTAGAAGACCCGGCTGAGGGCCTGCACATGTATTTACAGGTAAAGTAATCAAGCGGAGAACACTGTGGATTATGAGGATGCCAAAAGCTATTACAAGGTTTATTGGTAAACTCCAAAAATAAAAACAGGCACTTCGGACAATAACGTCATTCACTCAGTCCTAGCTGGTATGGCCATACTTGTCGGATGCCTTTGACGTCACCGCGGGAATCCCTTCTCCGTCACTGAAATCCCGCTCGAGCTCCAGTGCCACGCCCCTCCACTCGGCAAGGTGGAATCCCAGTCAGTCTGCTCGGCCCGTGCGCCGCTCCCACCTCCGCCGACCTGTGTTTGTCATGCGCTAGTGCTGCCTACAATGGTGATTAGTGCTGCTCCTCCGCGACCACTGGTACGCCTCGGCTCCGTGATCAGGGCTGCTCCTCCGCTCGGCGACGATCAGGGCTGCTTCTCCCCAGGACCGTTCCTCCGCTCTGCGATCAGGGCCACTTCTGCGCCGAGGTCCGTTGGCTGCTCATCCCCAGGACCGTTCCCCCGCTGGGCGGTCCGGGCCACTTCTGCGCCGACGACCGCTGGCTGCTCCATCCACTTAGCTTACCTTGGACAGGTGTGACTGATGGTGTGGAACTGGCAGAAATCTGCTATTGCTGCTGAGCCGGTGGAGCCAGAAGAGTTCTGCTCAGAGCTTCCGCAATTAAATTAGCTGCTTCTCTCAGCAGCTCCGGGCAAGTTTTAGACATTTTGTCCACCTCATTCATTGCCTGATCTTTTGCAGTTACAGTTTAAAGTTAAAGCTTTCTTCTACGGTTTTATTTGATAGAGTATTTACACGAAGATCGAGGTGAATAGTGTCACCCACTCATTGATCCATTACCTGAAATCAACTTGCCTTGACTTGGTGTCCTGGGAAACCATTCAGGCTTAGCTCCGCCCACTGATTTTGATGGACGACGTTGACAGATAAATTAAATGCACTGCAACACTGGACCATTAAATAATCAAATAATTAAATAATTATATGTTTTTGTATATATATATATATATATATATATATATATATAAATGAATTGAGTTTTACTGAATTAATGATATATTTAATAACACATTAGTTTAATTCTAGTTCTAATGACTCTTTTAAGTAATCATTTAATGATATATTTAATGATTAAATTAATTAATGACAAATTTAAGTAAATATTTAATGACACATTTAATTATAAAATATCATGTAATTATATATTTAATAATTAAAGATATAATTTAACTATACATTTTACGATTACATTAATTAATGACATATTTCAGTAATTATTTAATGATACATTTAAGTATTTAATATTGGCACCTTTAGTCCTCCACAGTTTTGACCTGCCTTTGAGTAAGGTTTTGATGTATCATATTTTGTGTATGCCTCTTGCTGTTTTTACATTATATGCTTTGTAATGCCTTGATGTATCTGTGTATGCTTCTTGCTTTATTGCTGTTTTTACTTTATTTACTTTGTCTGTGTTTTTTACTGCTATTTTTATTTTACCTCTTAGTCATATAAAGCACCTTAAATCACCTTGTTTATGAAAGTGTGCTATACAAATAAAATTGTCTTGCCTTGCCTTTGAAAGACAATTAAACTTAGCTATATAGAATTTAGAAAAATATTAACTGAAAAAATAATGTTAAAAAAATCAAATTGATTGTATGAAGGACTCTCTTATGAGGTTTGTCCTTCAAGTTTAATAAATGTACTGTGCTTTTAAATTCAATAAGTAAGCATGATAAGTATTCTTGATTCAGTAACGAATAAAGCAATTCTGATTATTACTCCATAATCAAGTGGTGGTTCATTGTGTGCCAGCATGCCATAAAGACCCACTTTAAAGAATCCTGCAGGGCTAAATTATAGCTCCATGATTTACACCTGCCCAAGTGTTGGGCATCAGTCAACAAGGGAAAAAAACCCAAGAGCAAACGGGCACAAAATTATAGACCAACCCATCGGCCATAAAACATCTGGTGCTCTTTTATGGCGTTAGTTCTGCTTCATGACCAAATTTCTAATGTATCATTTTGCCAGATCCAGATGGCATCCCAGTCTATTTTTTCAGTTTTCAGTAAAGATGGAGACATTTTTCAGTTTCATTTATTATAGATACATAACATGTCTCTGAGTTAACTGTGCGTACTATAAAATGAAATGATCTCCAAGTAGATTTTGCAGAAGTAAAATCAACATGCAGAGTTGGAAGTCTTTATCAATATTGCATTGAAATACAAGCACACCAAACCTAAAGGTTAAACAAGTGACAGAATCCTTTGAACCTCAAAGCAGCAGCATACAATGACAGGCTTTGTGAAAAAATAGCTCTGCTCGTCTTTTCCACTCAGACAGAAGTCACTCTCTAGCTGGTAATTACTGTTGCTGTCTTCTGTTGTAGCAATTTAGTGCATTTTAGTAAATATAAGCCTGTACTATTTCCAAAGTGGTTGATCAAAAAAAGAAATTAAACTCAACTGGCTCATGTTTAGAAAAACCTGGCTATGGTT
The DNA here is from genome assembly GCA_963556495.2 of Valencia hispanica. Classification (NCBI taxonomy): domain Eukaryota; kingdom Metazoa; phylum Chordata; class Actinopteri; order Cyprinodontiformes; family Valenciidae; genus Valencia; species Valencia hispanica. Next base: position 48,210,051 of record OY747704.1, read on the forward strand.
TATGTAAAACAGAAAGTTTCGAAAGCTTCTTTTGAAGTCATGCTTTAGGCAAGGCAAGGCAATTTTATTTGTAATACACACTTTCAACAACAAGGTAATTCAGGGGATAAAGTAAAAACAGCAATAAAGCATAAGACACACATAGAACATATGACACGTAAAAACATTACTCAGAAGCAGACATGAATTTAGGATAAAGTAAAAATAGAAATAAAGCATAAAGCACACAGAAAACCTATAATACATGAGAACATTACTCAAAGGCAGCTCTAAACAGATGGGTTTTTTAGCCGTGATTTAAAAGAGGTCAGTGTTTCAGCAGCGTTGCAGTTGTCTGGAAGTTTGTTCCAGATTAAAGGAGCATAGAAACTGAAAGCTGCTTCTCCATGTTTGGTTCTAATTCTAGGGATGTTGAGTAGACTGGAATTAGAGAACCTGAGTGGGCTGGGGGGTTGGTAAAGTAGATCTTCATCATACTTTGGTGCTAAGACATTCAATGATTTTTAAACTAGTAAGAGTATTTTGAAGTCTATTCTCTGAGCTACAGGGAGACAGTGTAAGGACTATAGAACTGGGGTGATGTGCTCAACTTTCCTGGTTCTAGTGAGGACACGAAGAATAGCATTCTGGATCAGCTGCAGTTGTCTAATTGACTTTTTAGGCAAACCTGTGAGGACCCTGTTGCAGTAATGTAGTATTGGACTCAGACTCTGCTTTTATTGTCAAAGGCTAATTTAAGGCTGCGGGAAGCGATGACCAGATGAAAGAAGGATCTCAAAAACATGCCGATCAACTTTGGTCATCGATCGGAGACCACATAACAAGGGAAAACAATTCCTCTGCTCTTCTTCTCTACCCAGACAGAAGTCACTCTCTAGATGGTAATTACAGCTGCTGTCTTGTATTGTAGCAATTTAGTGCATTTTGGTAAATATAACATCACTTGGAAACCATGGAGATGCACCACATGTTGAAGAAGGAGTTCTGTGGTTCTTTTGATGGAGGGTAGACTGGGCAGAGCGGCCAGATGAACGGCATTGGAAAACAATCCACAAAGGTGGCAATCATAGTCATGCCCTCAGCCGCCGGAAGGGAGGTTATGAAGTGTAAGCCAATGTGGGACCAGGGGCGAGATCGTACCGGAAGAGGTTGTAAGAGTCTGGTGGGTCTCTTAGAGATGGACTTGGACCCTGCGCAGGCTGTACAGGCGCTGATAAACTCCTTCACATCATAGTCCATGGAGGGCCACCAAAGAGCCCGGCGAAGGAAACAAAGCATCTTGGCAGGACCTGCTTGGCCAGCTACAGGGGAAAAGTGACCCCAACTGAAAGCCTTGTGATGGCACTGAAGAAGGAAGTAGAGGCGGTTGGGTGGAGTCACGGGTGGAGCAGGATCAGTGGGCAGAGCGACACAATAGAAGTCTTCCAGTGGCCTTTGGAGAGCAGCCATGATCCTATGAGGGGCGATGATGGCACTAGGTCCTTAGGAAAGGCTGGTAGGAGAGTGTTGGCAGGTGAGAGTTTTGGCCTTTTTATTCTTGGATCCCCGTCTATGTGTAGTGTAGACATTTAATTGTTCGAAGAAGAGATCCCAGCAGGCCTGGTGGGGTTGAGTCATTTGGCTCGTTTAATGTGGATGCGGTTTTGGTGATCAGTCCAGATTAGAAAAGGATGCTGAGTGCAGATGAGAAGGTGCCGCCATTCCTCCAATGCCCATTTTACGACCAGAAGCTCTCAGTCTCCGACCCCATAATATTGTTGCGAGGAGTCTAATTTTCTGGAAAAAAAGCAGCAGGGGTGGAGCTTCTTGTTTGGACTCCTCTGAGACAGGACAGCCCTGGCTGGTACCTCCAAGGCATCCACTTCGACAGTGAATGCTCTGGTGGGATCTCTGTGTTGCAGAATGGGCGTTGAAGAAAATCTCTTGAGGTCCTGGAACCCCCTTTGTGCTGAAGTCTCTCTTCCATGAATTCCCCTCTCTGATATGGATGAGGTTGTAGGAGTTTCTCAGGTCCAGACAGGTAATCCATCAATCTTGATGGTGTGGTGGCAGATGGGAGATAGTTGGAGTGGACAACCATCCACAGAGTTGACAGGTAAGGGATCCTCCAGGTCTTCCATGGGAATGTGTAATTTGGAAACCAGAAAAGACAAAATGAAGCTGTCTGCCACTGTAATCTGGATAATTGGAGTGGCTGAGATGGTCTGACAATTTTAGTGGTGCTGAGTGATTTGAGCCAGGTGAAGCTCCCCAGGAATCACCTAACCTGATCGGTTCCCCAGACTTGGCACTGAAGACGATGGTGTTCTCTGGATCCGCAATAGTCCCACAGACGTAGCAGTTTTTCCTCCCAAGTTTTTCCTCCAAGCTGCATTGGTTCCTCAGTGGATGTGAGATCCTGGTAGAAGGCGGTCGAACGGGCCTTGTAGGGATGAGGAAGAAAGCTTTAACGTGGCAGAGAAGAGCGTGGAGCCGGTTGGGTTCGGCTTGGCACACAACAATTTCCAGAGCCAGGTGAACCACTCCATCGAGGGTCTTAGGCAACTCTTTGCCCACCATCTCGTCGCAGATATATTCTCCCAGCCCCTTGTAGAACAGCGTGCGCAGCGTGGAATTCTCCGTAATAAGCCGTGGAGTACTGGTGAACCGAGCGTTGATGTTGTCTTAGCAGCTGTACTTTGAACTTGACGTCACTTGAAGGTGGAAATAAGTTATTACGAAGCTCCGCCACAAAGCAAGCATAGTCGTTTGACACCTTCGAGTCTTTGTTGTAGAGAGCTGCCACCCACGCTTGCGCCTGAGGATGCACCTGACATGAGAAGAGCCAGCCTTGAGGTTGAAGAAGCGTAGGTGGTCGGTTGGCAATCAAATAACATGTCAAGTGTTGCCAGTAACCCACCTGGTTGCTATCCACGCCGGCAGGCAGAAATATGACTCTGGTGTAGCGACTGGACAAGTGTGAACATGGCTGGCTAGCCTGACATAGGTCTCCATGAGGGACTCCATCTTGGCATGGAGTCGTTCTACCATGCCATGAAGAGAGTTTCTAATTCTGCTGAGGTGTAACTAGCATGTCAATCAACCAATCAATTAATCTTTATTTATAAAGCTCTTTTCATACAAAATTGCATCTCAAAGTGCTTTAGAGATTAAAACTACCCCACATAAAACCGCATTCCCATCCCTCCCCTAACGAATTAAAAACATGATCGCAGTTATAACCCCCTCCCTCCAAACCAACCCTCATGCACATTCACTTAAAAGCAAAAATTAAAACGACATAGGGCCGTGTACAGATGAGCCAGGTAAGGAAACACCATCGGAGGAGCCATCTGCACCGGCACCAGCACATCAGTAGCAGCAGCCAAGGCACTGACAGGGCGCCCAGTGGAGGCAAGGCCAAGACTCCCACCTCCACCCAAGCGCTACCTGGAGAGCACCCAGGCAGCCACAGCCGACCACCACTTCTGAGGCAGAGGGCTCCCATAGAGGAAACACTGGAAGGGAGATTAAAGTAACAGATTAAAATACAAAAATAACTGGAATAAATGTGATAAGATTAAATATAAAACATTGATAAAATTTTATCAATTAAAACATACAGAGCAATTAAACAGACAATAATAAATAGTAATCAGTTATAAGCTAGGCTAAAAAGGTGAGTCTTGAGCCTGCTCTTAAATACATGAACGTTCTCTGCGGCCCTAAGGTCAATTAGTGTCTTTACTAATGCACACACTCAAATGCAGAGACAGGAAGACAGGGGATGACTTGATGATTGAACCGACAGACGGAAGCTCTGTAACACAGGAACACTCATGAGGAGACGATCATGGAGTTCTGGGCTGGAGAACCAGATGGTAGAACAGAGAGGAGGTGAGTGAGGACATATTTTATGTGGTGAACCGACCAATGAGTTGAAGGCTGTTAATTGGCATAGGTGGAAGTGGTTGAGGCTGATGAGGTCCTTTAGCCAGGACTCCAATTGCATAGCTTAGACCAAAGTGTTAGAATGACCAAGTTTGATCCAATTGAGAATTTATGGCAAGACTTGAAAACTGATGCTGAGATGCTTTTCTATCCAATCCAACTAAGCTTGAGCTACTTTTACAGAAAAAAATCATTCTCTAAATGTGTAAAGATGGGAAAAACATACCGCAAAAACTGTGGCTATATTTGCAGTGACAGTTGGTTCTGCAAAGCATTTACTCATGGGGATGAAATATAATTCTATTCTACACTGTTCTGGTTTTTATTTCCCCTAAAACGGATAACAATGTATAATTTTACTTCCACAATTATGCTGCTTTTTGTGCTGTTCTATCACACGAAATCACAATAAAAAGCACAAAAACTCCTGCTTGTACCATGCCAAATTGTGAAGAAACCAAGTGATATAAATACATCCATCCATTGTCTGTCAATACCCAATTATCTTTGCATGGTTGCAGGCAGAAGCGTCAAAAGTATTCACATTCATTATTCAGAAGTATAGATACTAGGGTTTAAAAAGACTTCTGTAGAAGTTGAAGTATCAATGAAAGTTTTTTACTCAAGTAAAAGTAGAAAAGTAATGGTTTCAAAACTACTTATAGTATAAAAGTAAAAGGTATGTAAGTAAAAAAATGTAATTACAAACAAAAGCTTAAGCTGCACCACAGCACTACCAAACCTTCCAAAAAAAACACTTATTGCCATAATGACTTATACAAAAATGTTAATATTGAAAAATTTGGGATACACTAGGGTACTTGTTTCATTATACCCATTTAAAATTAATAAAGTATTGTAACGGTGCCAATAGTCAAATTTCAAAGTCAAGTTCTCAATCTTTATTTGAATGTAAATGTACAACCAAAAGCTGCAGCAATCTGTGAAGGCAACAGGTGATACAACTGAAGAAAATTGGCAGGCTTAAAAACAATTACCCTTGTATGGTCTATTCATTAGTTCTGTCAAAAAATGACTGAACAATCCGAGTGATTAATAAAAAAAGAATTATAATCCTGATTTATTCCTTCCTGGTTTGTACAATGCTCAGTTTTATAGCTTGTGTCTGAAACAGCAAGAAAATCTACATCATTTAAGCACAAAACATCCAACAAAGTGTTATCAATAGACTGTGTTCAGCCACAAAAGCAGCTGGTTCTCAAAGTTTTTTGAGCCAATGCATGCTCTTCTTGGCCTGATCAGTCCTGCAATACTATACAGTCTTTCACAGGCTGCTTAGGCAGGAAGCAACATATTACGCTTTAGTGATAGCTGGCACACAGTTGGCAAGGAATTCAGTACCTCTACTGTGCGAGGAGCCCTCGCTGACATGATTTCTGGCCTGCCAGTCCAGGTGGCTTCTGATATAGTCAAGTCCTGTGGACTAAAAAACACAGTTCAGGTCAATTTAGACCGTATGACAGTATTGTAATTGTACAATGGATATCATTGGGTCTAATTTACCAGGTAGAGCCCTCCGGTGTATTTGTGTCATTAAATGTCATTTCAAAGTTATTTTACTGTCTCCATAGAAATTGTTGTGACACAGAATGAGCGATTTTTGTCTGGTTTACATAACCATCAATAATTATGATCAATAATTTAATATTATTATAATTAATAATGAAGTTCAATTTTAATCTATTAATATTAGGGGCACCACTTCTGTATTAGAAGACCAGACATCCAGTCTCTTCTTGAAGGTATAAGTTCACATGCCATGGACATTAGTTGTACGCACACACCAATTAATCAAAGAAAACCTCTCTTTAAAGGGTTAGTTCACATTTTTAGACATGAAGTTGTATCCCATCCTTACCATCAGCATAGTGCATACACCAACCCATATCTGTGGTCACCTCCTGGTCAGAGCTTTGGCCGTTAGAAGTCTTTCATGAAAGTAGTCCCGGCTAGTTTCGGGGGCCATCAAACTGTGCCGTTTAACTTCAGAAAACTATATGCGTTTGAAAACATGATTCATTTGCATCACACAAAAAAACGCCGGCCAAAATTCGCAACTCACTTTTACTTGGCACTATTTTCTTTCTATTCCAATCAATCCGCGCTGCGGCCAGCATCAACTGTTGCGCTCCTCCCGTCAGCTGTCCCGCTGTTAAATGCCGACAACGTGTTTGATTACAAAACATCTGATGATGAAACTCATTTTAGGATAATGCCAGATGGATCGAATGTAGAATAAACTTTTTTTAGCACAACGCCAAAGGGATACCTTTATGAACCGGAGCATAACCGGATGCTGAACTTCAGCAGATGGTGCTAGAATGGGCAGAAAGAGAGCAAGTGCACATAGAAGTGCTCCAATCTGAGCCTGAGCCCACATAATGTAGCCCATTGGTATATTATCAGTAATAATAATTAATACGGTCAAATATTGCATAGCCTACTGATCCATACAATCGTCCACACTTACTCACCCTATCTACAGCTGTGTTCTAGCTCCATCTGCTGAAGTTCGGCATCCGTATACTCCGGTTCATAAAGGTATCCCTTTGGCGTTTTTAAGTTTAAGTTACTCCGTCCAACCGGAGTTTCCTTTATTCTTTGGCGCTAAGCTAAAGCAGAGTAGCTATGAGCTACATTAGCTCTACACGCTTTATCGGATAACTGTGGCCTGCTTTTGCAGACAGCCATCGCTTCATAAACAATAAAGATTGCTACCTACGGTACTCAAAATACACATCGGCTTTAATTCAATTCAATTCAGTTTATTCATATAGCGCCAATTCACAACAGATGTCATCTCAAGGCACTTGACAAGAAGTCATTTCAATACATTTATACAAACATTCCAATCAGTTAAAAAGTTTCCTATTTAAGGAATCCCAGCAGATTGCGTCAGTCATTGGCGTGAGGTTGGGCAGACTTTCCAACCACAGCAATCCTTCAGCAATCCCTCCTACTGAGCAAGCATGTAGTGACGGTGGAGAAGAAACCTCCAACAGAACCAGGCTCAGTAGGAGCGGCCATCTGCCACGACCGTCTGGGGGTTTGAGAAGACAGCGCAGAGACACAGAAGGAACAGAAGATCCGATATAAGAGTACTCTCTTTGTTACAGAAAGTAAAAAGTTGATAACAGGACACAGTGGATGTTAAGCCACTGGGAGCACCATCCCAGTCGATGCCCCCCGTCCAACAGGGCATTGCAGTCAAGCAGGATACCAGACCAGGTATATCTTCTATGGAGAGAAAAACACTGAGGGTCAGCCTATCAATAGTCGGATCAGATGCTGGCTTCGGAATGGATAGCCTCCTGCGGCAGGGAAGTAGTCCTAATTTTGGCCCCAATACTGCGCCATAACTAATTGGAGCACTGAGGTCCAGTCATGGGGTTCTTCTTGTCCTACTATTTGTCTGCAGGAGGCTCTTGCTCAAAGTGAGTTTAAGGAGGATATTTCAGAATACCCCGATTTTTCCAGGGTTCCTCACGAATACCATGACCTCTATGAGGTCTTTAATAAATCTAGGGCCACTTCTCTACCCCTTCATAGACCCTATGATTGCCAGATTGATCTATTGCCTGGGACCACACATCCAGGGCGTAGACTTTATTCTCTTTCTGGCCCAGAAAGAGAGGCAATGGAAAGTTATATTTCCGCTTCTTTAAAGGCTGGTCTCATTAGAAAGTCTTCTTCACCCGCTGGGGCTGGGTTCTTTTTTGTTGGCAAAAAGGATGGGTCATTAAGACCATGTATTGACTACCGTGGCCTTAATGAGATTACTGTGAAGAACCGGTACCCTCTGCCCCTCATGTCATCTGCCTTTGAACTCCTTCAGGCGAGCTCAGTCTTTACCAAACTAGACTTGCATAAGGCTTATCACCTTGTTCGCATAAAGGATGGAGACAAGTGGAAGATGGCGTTCAATACCCCTTCTGCCCACTATGAATATCTAGTAATGCCGTTTGGGCTTACTAATGCTCCTGTGGTTTTTCAGGCCCTAGTAAATGTTGTGTTGAGAGACATGCTAAACAGATTTGTTTTTGTGTATCTTGATGACATCTTGGTCTACTCCAAAGACCTTGGGTCACATGTTAAGCATGTTCGAGAGGTTCTCCAAAGACTACTACAGAATAATCTGTTTGTCAAGGCTGAGAAATGTGATTTTTATTTGTTCCTCTCTTTTCTTGGCTTCATTTCCCCTGAGAATCTGCATGGATCCATCCAAGGTATCTGCTGTACTGAAATGGCCTGTTCCTTCTGATAAGGAGCTTCAACGATTCTTGGGCTTTGCAAATTTTTATCGACGATTCATTAAAGGCTACAGTTCCCTCGCAGCCCCTCTCTATAAGCTCACCTCCTCCAAGGTTCAGTTTATCTGGTCCCCTGTTGCCCAGAGAAGTTTTGATAGGTGTAAGGTCTTATTCACTTCTGCTCCAGTGCTACAATTCCCTGATCCTTCTAAACCTTTTGTTGTTGGGGTAGATGCCTCAGACACTGGGGTAGGGGCTGTGTTGTCTCAGCTGCATGCTGACAATGCCAAGTTGCATCCTTGTGCGTTCTCTTCTCACCGCCTCTCTCCCTCTGAGCATAATTATGATGTGGGAGATCGTGAGCTCTTGGCAATTAAACTGGCCCTTGAGTGGAGACACTGGTTAGGAGCCACACATCCTTTCACTGTGTGGACTGACCATAAGAATCTTGAATATCTCAAAACTGCTAAGTGCCTTAATCCACGGCAGGCCAGGTGGGCTCTGTTTTTCAGCAGGTTTGACTTCTCCTTGTCCTATCGTCCTGGAAGTAAAAACAAAGCCAGATGCCCTATCAAGACTTTTCCAGTCTCCTTCACAGTCGCCTGTCTCGGAAACACCTGACTTTATTCTAGGCAAGTTTGGCAAGGCAAGTTTATTTGTATAGCACAATTCATGTTACAAGACAAATCAAAGTGCTTTACATAAAACATCAAAAGCATTACAGCAGGGTGCAGAAAAAGCAAAAGTACAGGAATAAAAACCATGATTTAAAAAAAAAAGATCCCAAGACCAGATTAGCAGTGACTAGGATAGAGACATTGCTCAAGAGAAGATATGCTTCACATCCTCCTCCTGTTCGCTGTCCTTAGGGCCGTTTGTTTGTACCAGAATCGATGATCTCAAGGGTTCTCAATTCTGCCATAGCACTAAACTCTTTTGCCACCCTGGGCTCACTAAGACTCTGTCAGTAGTTCAGTCCAGTTTCTGGTGGCCTTCTCTCAGGAAGGACACAAAGGAATTTGTTGCAGCTTGTCCAGTCTGTTAAGTCAAGCCCTCACGCCACCCCCCTCCTGCAGGTTACCTCAGGCCCCTGCCCATTCCTCATCGACCTTGGTCACACTTGTCTATGGACTTTGTCACTAGCCTGCCATCATCCCAGGGTAAAACTGTTCTAACCATAGTAGACAGATTTTCTAAGATGGTACATCTAGTCGCCCTCAAGAAGCTCCCCTCCGCTGCTGAACTAGCAGAGGTCATGACCCAGGAGATATTCGGACTCCATGGCTTTCCCGGCAATATTGTCTCTGACCGGGGGCCTCAGGTCGATTCCAAGTAGAGAACAGAACTCACGCCAGAAGCGAGAGATTAACTAAGTCTGTCATCTGGCTTCCATCCACAGATGGATGGACATACAGAGCAGATGAACCAGGAGGTAGAGACAAAGTTACGAGCCCTCTGCATGAATGCTCCTATTCGGTGGACCCAGAACCTTCCTTGGGTAGAGTATGCCATCAATGGACTGCCATCAAGTGCCACAGGTTTATTGCCATTCAATGTTTATGGATATCAGTCACCTGTTGTTGTTTTTTTTGTTTGTTTGTTTGTTTTTCTGTACAGGAGAAGTCCACCCTGGTTCCTGCGGCACATGTGGCCAGAGCCGCTCTGTGCAGAACATCTGCTGTTTACATTCGGTCTGCCAATCGTCATCGTTCTCAGGCCCCGAGATACTTGGTTGGGCAAAGAGTATGGCTCTCAACAAGTGACTTGCCTCTTAAAGTAGAGAACCGCAAGCTGGCGCCTCGCTTTGTGGGCCCTTTTCCTGTGATCAAGGTAATCAACCCAGTGGCAGTATGAATAAGACTTCCTCCAACCATGCATGTACACCCCACATTTCATGTTTCCAGGATTAAACCAGTATTATTGTCCAAGCCTGTCCTCCACTGCTTCAGCCCTTACCCTGCTGGTACTGTGAGTAGCCTTTGCCTTCTGAGTTTTTGACTTTCTGCCTGGATCCTGAACCTGCCTTTGCTTAATGGATTTTTGGATTTTGTCTGCTTCCCCTGGATGGATTTCATGTGCATGACCCAGGACTGTTTTTTTTTGTTTTTTTTTTCGACCACACTATTTTGGACTGAAGGTTTGTGACCCTTTCCTCTGGCCCTCTCCTGTCCAGAGGTTAAAGTGTTCCTGGTGGTTGACCCAGATCTACTGAGAGGACAAGTTGCTGCTTCCTGAGAGCTGGAACCCGAGACTTTTCGTTCAAAGACTCATTTGTTTTTCCCTTATTAATAAAAGTGTAAACCTTCCTCTGCCTTGTTGGTTGTGTACTGGGTTCAGGTAGTACAGTAACCTGAAACGTTGCTACATAGGAGCATTTAAAAGACTACATTAGAGATTAGGGTAAACTGTTTAGCTGGTCATACACACTGAAATCGTGAGCAGAGGAGAAAAACAGACCAATAGATTGTTCTCTTACTCCTGCTGACCTTGCACTGGTTTAAAAATAAGCCAAAATTGTTGAAAAGACCCAAGGCAAAGTATACAAGATATAATGCTTTTTATACATTATAATTTCACAATCATACACCAATGAGTATTTCCTATAAGACATCAAAACAAACATTACTTTCAAGAACTGTGTATAACTACTGTGTAATTGTGAACTGATTTATCTCTGAGTGTGTGCATGTGTGTTTTCATGTAGGTGGGGGTGGACAGAGCCATACACTATAGATACTTTAGAGTTAAATAGTCAAAGTTTTTATTAGAATATAGGCATTTATTCCTACAAGTTCAATAACCTCTATGAGCTTTTATATGTAAGTCTTATTCAGACCAGACCTACTAAAAGAGGGTAGGACCTGTTTGTAACTTTTGTTGTGAATAGAACATGTGTTGCTTTATTGCATCTACACCTAAACACTGGTGCTCCTGCTGGCTGCCTCCCAATTTGCAAACGTTACAATGTTTCCGCAGTAAAGATATGCAGGCATAATCCATAAAATGGTTTAGAGCGGTTTTCATAGCACTGTTGAAAGCGGAAGGCATCCAGTCCTCAATATCATCCATTTGATTCTCTTGATCCGGGATAGAAATCGGAGTCGCACTTAGAAGCAAAAACCAATGTTGGATTTTTGTCCAGAGTTGTAGAGGTTGATTTATCGCACGTTGAGTGTGTTATGGATGGAATCTCTTTTTGTTTTTGCATTCACACTTTTTTTGCCATAACAATTCAGATAATAGAACAGATTTTCTGATCATGTTCTTAATTTTGAAATGTAACACTCTTTTTATCCATTGTTGATATAGCATTCCTCAACAGCACTGTACTTTGCTGCTACTTAAGGCAGAAGAGGATGCTTTAAAGGTGTCCTATCTTGACAAAGGAGCGGTCTTTATTGTAGAATTTTAGGCTACCGGTCAGCGGACCTCACTGGAGGAATTAATTTCTTGGAAGACAGGAAGCATCAGTTAGAGAGCCAAATATGAATAAGGTAAGAGATTGTGTAAAGTATTTTTAAAGAGATGGATGTTAAAGTGTGGGAGAGACGTTTACCTATAGATATGGTACACATGTGTTTCTCAGGCCAATTTCAGGATTAAAAGCAACAAAAAGAGGATGAAAGAAGACTAAACTCTACAAGACATCTTAGCGCTTAAAAAAAATGACAAAAATGGGGGGTTTCAAGGAAGTGTGATGGGACCCCCCCCAGAGACTGAGAGGGCAGTGTATTCAAATGATATATGCGATCATATGCATTGCAGCACCGGTGTTTCTCTACTCTCTAATTCTCCCTAATTCTCTGAAAGAGAGGGTCACGAAGGTATGGCTGAGAAACCGCGATTGATAGACATTAGTTAGGGTGTGAACACAAGCTTTTAAACAAGGAGAATGTGTGTGAAACATTGCATTGAGATTGTATCTCCTTTCACTTACCATGAACAGGTTCATGAGAAAGTCACCCAAACTAATGAATAAAGTTTGTGTATAACACCCCTCAGCTGTTGTTGTAAGTAACCCCCCACACTTTCTCTATTCATCTTTATTAAACAGTTGTTGCAAGTAACTGAGAATAACAGTTGCCTGAATGTTGAGTGAATAGTAAGGTATATGTTTATAATAACGCACTCACAGCTTTTTCTTTTTTTCCCAAAGGATATTTAAAGAGGAAGGAACCATCCGTATAAAGTTTGTTAATAACACCCTCTCAGCTGTTGTTGTAGGTAACCCACAAACACTTTCTCTATTCACATGTATTGAACAGTTGTTGCTAGTAACTGAGAGTAGCAGTTACAAGTCTGATGAGTGAATAGTGAGGTATATGTTTATAAGATCGCACTCGCAGAATTTTTTTTCAGCGGGTATTTAAAGAGGAAGGAACCACCCACAACAGTTGTTGGATGTTTCTAGAAGCTGATGTAGCAGAACTGTAACAGCTGTCATCATCCTACGGATATGACCATATTAGTTAATGATTTTAACCTGCTATATTTAGTATATGCACCTGTCAACCTCCGGATATGACCATATTAGGTAATGAAATTTGCCATTCTATATTTAGTACATGCACCTGTCAACTTCCGGATATGACCATATTAGGTAATGAAATTTACCGTTCTATATTTAGTACATGCACCTGTCATCATGATCCCCCCGGATATGACCATATTAGGTAATGGAATTCCCCCCTCCCTCAAGGAAATCAATCATTTTGACAAAGTACCCCCTATTCTACTACTGGGGTTACTTTTGTGGTTGTTTGCAATAGCTGGCAGAGTGTGTGTGGGAGGTGGATTTGCAAGCAATAAATGACAGCAGCCCTTGATCAGAAAAAGACAGGAGACGATTCTGAATTTAAAAATGAACCTGAGTTCCTTCATCTCATCTTATTTCTTATGTACATATTTATTTATTGAGTTATCACCTTGATTAATTTGCCAATAATTCAAAATCCAAAATTTTGAATTATGTCGATGTGCATAAACACCTGCTCACAGCACATGTAGACACCATAGTACAACATCTTTGCCTCCACAGGGTGGGGGGGGGGGGGGGGGGCAGTAAAAGTAGGCCATATTTGGGCCTGTAGCACTGAAGTAAATCACCGAATATGAATTGTTTTCATTTAACATGCTGTCTTAAAGACAAGAGAAAGAAAAGAACTAACACACTAAGTAAGAATGTTGCTCTAATTGAATGTAGCCTAAGTCACCCATGTTTAATCTTGTGTTTGCATTAAAAAATATAAGCTGGTATCAACTGTGTTCTCTCTCAATTTTGCAATACAATTGGCTCTGTGTATGTATGTTGTTGTATTCTACTTTTTTGGGGCTATTTTTTATTATGCAGTACATATGTTTTAATTATATCTTTTTTTAAGCTTTAGAAGTAATAGGCCTGTTTATATTATTCAGGGTAGTAAAACATGACTCTGTTACCAGTATTTTATAGGGTTTAAGGTTTTAAGTAAACAAACTCTTGAGTAAAGATATGAACTGAAAGCAGGGAGGATCAGTTATAACTCTGGTTCATGTTACAACCCGAGTTCATGGTACTCCTGGTACGGTCAGGAGACCTGGAGAAAATAAATGACCTGTCAAGATGTAGAAGGAGGAGAGAGGAGTCATGTGATATGTTCTTTGTTCTTTTGGAAATAAAAATGGTACAGCCTTGTAGAAAAGCGAGTCAGATTTTGTCTGGCTCCCATCTGCAGGTGCGTCCTTTTGAAACAGATATCTGTTTGTGTGTGTTGTTTTTACTCTATGTCTCTCAGTTCTGGGTCTTATTTTGAAACAGTTCCCGCTGGGGTTTTGGAGTTCGGCGCCCCCACCCCTCGGAGTAAAAAAAAGTGAGTTCCAGAGCACATAAAAAAAGAAGCCGACAATGTCTACCCCATCCCCCTCCGGAAGGGGGCATCTGTAGAGCTATTGCTGCCAATACCTCTCTCTCTATATAAAGATATCTACCCTTGTCATTCTTTGTTTATCATGTATCTTTCGTCAATGAAGTTATCATAGGAGCTGCTAAGGCAACCATGTCCTCACCATTTCACCCCACAGAGCAGTCTTCCCTAAAGTCAGGACTCTGGAAAAAGTCGGGGAATGAGGACATTATCAAATAATTTACCCACGCACAACTGTCCACTAGGGGTCTCTGTGGATGTCCATGTGCAGCCTAGATTTTTGTTTCCACTTTAAGTGTTTTAGCAGGGATAATAACAATCGCAAAAAAAGAAAAAAAAGTCTTGTTTCAAAGAAATACAGTAAGAAGAAAATATGCTTTTTTTCCAGTGCAGATACAGTAAGTTACCTGTCACCATCATCAGAGATACAAAAACAGTGCGGATATTTATTTATTTATTTTTCTGAAAAGACTGTAAGCCAGCACTATAACCCCCTAAAAGGTTATAGCAAAAACGGTAATATTTCTAAATGGAGCATGGTTGTTCAGCTAAGTTAAAAGTAGGGGTAAAGGTGTGCCTGCTTATCCGCAAGGTATAAGGGGTTTGCGTATGCAGACACAAAGAGGTATGACAAGCTCTTCAGACCAACATCCATGAGACATGAACTCAGCGCAGTATGCCACTATAACTCTGTTCATTGATAATTTCAACAATGTATTTAATTTATGAAGGAGCTTTTCCTGTAGATTTTCTCTGTGGACAAATATTTGGAACTCTATATCTTCTTACGTGGTTTAACTTTGGTCAAATCACCTAAACGTGACACACGAAAAAAAATAAAAACGTTTCTGTAGATTGTTTATATGTTTTATATTTGAAATTTATTTAATTTTATTACATTGATTTGATTATTTCTGGATATTAGGGCTGTCAAACAATAAAAATTTTTAATTAATTAATCACGGAGTAGCTGAGAAAGATTCATGATTAATCAGAATTAAGTAACATTCCAAAATACGACTGCTCTTTTTTATAAGGAAATACAAGAGAGATCCATGGAACTGCTGTTTTGAACTCCACTATCACATTTACACGTGGCCCTTTTAATCTATTATCTTTTACCCAGTTGATAGGACAAACTAACTGGTTAACATTCTGAATGTAAAGCTGATGGTTTCTTATTTATTTTGGACAACCCTGAGCATCTTCTTTATGGGAAGATCTTATAACAACAGTGTCTTTAGTCAGAGGCTTCTTTAGTTTCGCTGCAACACAGACTGCTACAGGAGATTCTTCCTGCCCACAGCCATCAGGATCTAACTTCTTGAAGAATTAAATAGTATGAGCTACAACAACACTTAATTTTTCTCTGGGATCAATAAAGTATTTTTGAATTGAATTCTTCTAAACAATAGAGAGATTATTTGTTCATCAAAACCGCAATGGCTGCGCAAATATTGTGACAACGAACCTTTACATAACTCTGGTTCCCATTGTAATTATTTGCGGTTATTTTGCAGCTGCAAAAATGTTATTTTGAGAAACGCAGCATTAAACAGCTTGAGAGACTCTGAAGTGGTCCTTGCTCACTTTGGGAGTCTTTACACATTTATTTTATTAGGTGGTAACAGATCACACCGACCAATCAAGCAGGAGACTTAACGGCGGGGGGTATTATGCAGAATGGGCCTTTCTGAAGCTTAATATCCTGAGAACCTGTCTTTCCCTCATTAAACACATGCCTGAAGTGTTGCTCTGACCCATTCACTTCTGTTAGAGTAATCTTTGAGTCTCTGCTGGTAGTTCTCGGGGTTGCTGAAACGCCTGCTCCCACCTATCCCCGTTTTTTCCACCCATCTCCTCCTCCGAGCTTACGTACTCAGCGGAGAGCCTCGCCCCTGCAGAGCTCCCCTGCAGACCGTAATGAGAAAGTAGGAGCTAACATTGCTGCCATGTTCTCTTGACTGTCTTACTGTAAATATAGTTTATGCTTGATTGATTTTGACATTTGCTTGGACTGTGCAAGGACATAGACTGGTGTAAACATTACTCATAAAAAGACCTTTGTATAAATGTTCATGTTCATAAAGATGATAGTTTTCAGGGGTGCTCTTAAAGTCCACAAGTGGTAATAATATACTGAATATAAATTATATCAAACTGAACAGAAGGATCTGTATGATTGTTTTATTCACATTCATTCATTACATTGGAGGAAAACGGAAGGTGAACCAAGGAGCTGGAGGTGGATTTCCACAGCAGCAGACCCACCACACTGATAGTGGAAAGGGAGATAGTGGAGTCCTCTAAGTACCTGGGTGTTCACCTGGACAATAAACTGGACTGGAGCCAAAGGTGTCATTTTAGCCGGGGACGCCGGGGACATGTCCCCAACAATATTTATGATTGATGGTTTTGTCCCCACCACTTTTATAAACCTGATGCAGAATTTCCTACCAGTGCTGATCTAACATCCACTTGTGCCCCCAGCACAATTTCCACATAATCTGTATCTGAACTGACTATTTTTTAAATTGCTCTATTCCACTTTCTAATACAGTCATGGTTTCTTTCTGCTCAGATGTTGCAGCATTCTTTGGCAGCGGATATGTCAAGGTTTTAAAAGACTCATAGTCTGCTGCAAACACATTCAGGTCAGAGTCCTGCAATGTTGTGCGTACCCGTTTCTAGATGAAAAAATACATGAATAAAAATTCATGGGTCTGGCAGACGTTTTTTTACTGGGTGAAAAAATATTCATGTAATATGTTTGTTTGGTCAGGTTTCCCAAAGAGAATCATGTTGAGAGAGCATGCCAGAATATTCCTTAACTTTGTGCTGACAGTGAAATGTTCTCACTATCTAGGCATCCAGTGCTGCCAGAGAGATATTTCTGCGACTGAATTTGCGATTCAAGAACAGAGAACAGAGGTAAAGCCAGGGACTGTGGACGATAATTTTTTTCTGCACAGCAATCTTTGCTACTAATATATTTCAGCTGTGCAATATTTCAAAGGTATAAAATGGACATAATTCATTGTAATATAATGGACTGAGTATTAACTAAAACGAAGAAAAAATGTAATAATACTGAATATGTTTCAGATTTTCTAAATCAAAGTAAAAAAAGTAACAGTCAAAGACGGAAAATAACGTGATCCCTGATTTAATGTAAAGTGTAGTAGAATGAAATATTTGTGTTTTATTGCTTTGGAACGTTGCACAGCGGAAATGTATTTGAGATCACTGTGCAGAAACAAAATATCATCCACAATTCCTGGCTTTAACTATGTTCTCTGTTCCTGAATCGCAAATCCAGAAGTCTCTCTGGCAGTGCTGGATTAATTTAGGTATTTTCCCACCAGTGAAACAACTTGATGCGGGTCACCCGCGGGTACCCGCTCTGTTGCAGGACTCTAGACTGTAAGTTAAAGTTTCTCCACACAGAACGGCAAAGGGTTGCAAAGGGAATACGCATATTCTTCTGAGTTGAGTATATAGCCAACATTCTTCTTTGTGCTACAATATGGATTTTAATTATTCTTGGAAGCCAACAGCCTAATGATGGTTTTAAGTGCCGTTTGAAAAACAAAACACATAAGCTTATGGGGTTCAACTTTTATTGTTTGAATAAAGATACAATTTCAACTCCTGTTTATACACTGCAGTGCATATTGTAATTAAACGTGAAATGGATGAATACTTATAGTCTATATAAATAATGAAAAATAATTGTCCCCAGCAATATTCAAACCACACTCAATTTTATGGTTATTGTCTCCAGCAATTTAAAAAAACAAACTGACGCCCTTGACTGGAAGCCACAACACTAATGCTCTCTACAGCGAGGGTTAGACCTGCTGAGGAGACCGAGATTCTCTGCAGTGCAGGGGGCGCTCCTAAAGACCGTCTTTGGCTCTGTGGTGGAATCAGCCATCTTCGATGGTGCAGTATGTTGGAGCAGCAGATTATCAAGAGCTTAGAGGAGTGTTTCTCAAACTATGGGGCGAGCCCCACTAGTGGGGCGCAGAGGTATTGCAGGTGGGGCGTGACATCAATGGGATTTAAATAGTTTTTCCCCCCTAGATTCTGTCGTTGTGAATGTTTCACTGCAATGTAAATTAAATCAACCAGCTCCCCCCTCTCACAAAATTTAACACTCAAATAAATTAGCAATTGTGATCATCATTGTAAACAGAACCGGGACCTGGAACATCGGGCTGGGAGTTTGACTTCAGAATATATCGCAGCAGAACAAAACAAGCTGAAGTAGCCGCATTATCAGAGATTGCATCTACAAAATGCACAAATATCTAAAAAGATCAGGTAACGTTAGAGTAAGAGAAGTCACACGGTCAACCACGGAGGATATACAGGGATGAGTATCTTGCTCTCTATTTATTTTATTATTATTTTTTATTTTGTACTTTTGAAAGCTTTGTAAATGTGATAAAACTACAACTTTTATTTTCTCCAACTGTGAGCTGAAGTTCTACATGTAGCAATTACTGACAGCATATATTTCTGAGCCGGTTTTATACCAGTGCGCAACCCCTTTTTCCAACAAATTTATACCCTTAAAATTTTGTAGACTAACTCGGCTATTTAAATAAATAAAACACTTTAAAAATCAGGCGTGGTCACCATTCTGTTGGGGCGATAAAAGCATGGGGGGCTTGTGTATGCTCCTTTGTCCAAAGTGGGGAATGATAAAAAAAGTTTGAGAAACACTGGCTTAGAGGAAGCGTTTAGATAAGGAAGTCGCCTGCTTTTTGACTGGACAGTGTGATCTGTCACCATCCAATCAGATAAATGTGTAAAGACTCTGCCAAAATTTGCAAGCACGACTTCAGAGTCTCTCATGTAGTTTTATGCTACGCATCTCAAAACAAGATGTTTGCTAAATAAATTATATTATTTTCCCAAATACAAGTTTTTATTTACAACCATGCAAAACTCCATCTGCACATTTGCAAACTTGAAATTTTCAGACAGATATTTTCTACAGGATGGGAAACCTTGATTTATAAAGTTGAACTGTGAAATTATGTGCAAACATCCATGTCCAGCTGCGAAATCTTTAAGGCTTTATATTGAGCCCATAGGATCATTCTGTACATGCGCTAAAAAACTGTATTGTGTTAATTCTACAAATTTTATGACCTGTTCATTTTGAGAGCCCTACTGGATATAAAATATAACTTTATGTCTGGTAGACTGACCTGAGATGACATTTGTTTTGAAATTCCATGTATTAATGAACTAAACTGAATGAAATTATTTAAATCCTTCCAATTACAAATAAAATTCTGTAAGTATCTGTCATAAAGTGGAATACATGTAGAAAGCTAGGATTTGTGATGATTTTTCTGCATGAATTCTAAAGTAGGCTGTGTAATACAAACAATTTTCTGCAAAAAAACATGTTTTCATGCATCATTAAGATGAATACTTTAATTTAGGTGACTTACAGTATACCACAGAGCAACATTTTCTCTCATCTGATTTTTGGAACTTGATGTTATAATAGGCACAACTATTACATTCTTGACAGCTACATTATTAAAAATAGCTGAGAAATTTAGTGCTTAGAGCAAATTTTTGACATGTTGGATATTAGTGTCTGATTTGTATGCAACCTTAACCCTGACCTCCTAATGCGACACAGAAACTAGGGAAATTCAGTAGTAAGAAATTCCCTCAGGCTATTCTCCCAGAACAGCTTTCAGGCTACACCGCTGCTCTCGTATGTGTGCCTCAGTCTTTTGATGTTAATGAGATGGTAATCTGAGTGAGGGTCAGTTGTACT
The DNA here is from genome assembly GCA_963556495.2 of Valencia hispanica. Taxonomy (NCBI): domain Eukaryota; kingdom Metazoa; phylum Chordata; class Actinopteri; order Cyprinodontiformes; family Valenciidae; genus Valencia; species Valencia hispanica. Next base: position 48,229,964 of record OY747704.1, read on the forward strand.
AAATGCCAATCATAGACATCAATCACATCCCTTGAGCCATTGGTAGGCACAGTGCTGCATTTTCAAAACTATTTGATTCCTAATTGAATTCACTCAACAGTCTCATAGTCCATTAAATAACAGTGGAGGTAAGCTTGCAAACAATTTGGAATTTTTTTGGTTTTCTTTGCAATCTGAGTGGCACAAGTAATGACTTTGACCGAGATAAGCTGCTGTTGTGTTACAAATGGTCAAAGCGAGAAGTAGCATGGCCTGTAGTCATGGCAGAGGCTCTTTATCCACAATGATTAACTCCCCCTGCCACAAAGAACCAGTACCCAAGGATACAAGAGGTGGTATCCAACACTGGTGTCATCCAGGATTGATCCATTTTCCAACTGGGGCAGACTCTGGTAATTACACTGAAAAGTGCCAACCTTACATCCATTCATTTCAAACAACCAAGGACAGTGCAGCTGGCAGTTCAATTAGAGGATCTTTCTTTATTAGTTGTAACTTTAGGCTTTTAATTAGCAATGGCAGAGGAGTGCTACAGTGATGCTCCACTGTAATTTTGTCTTTAAATTAGATACAGTGAATACTGGAAATGTGTTGCACCCTTAAAAGAACATATTACGCAAAGGTAATACTACAATTCTGGTTCAGAGGGAGTGACATATGTCTGGCGGATATTGTTAAACTGCAGAAACCTTCAGGAAAGATATTGGATATTTATGAATAAAATTTAACTTGGAAAAAATGCACAAAGTTGACTTTAAATGTGCAACATATTAAACCTTAACTGGATTTTTAGGGCCCAAAGTTTTTTTTCAAAATATTGTCAACATTTAACATTTTGATATAGTGAAACTACAATTATAAATGTATTTATTGGAATGTTTTGTGACGGATAAACACAATATTGTTCATGTATGGTTTTCCAAATAATCTAAAATCTTTGGTGTACATTTTTTGTCAGCCCCTCTTACTAGAAATACTCAAATCCTGATTAAACTATACTGTCTTCCAGCTTTTTTCAAAGTACAATTAAAAACATTTCTTTGACATGGATAGTTCTTCCTGGACAAGCACAAGGACCTCAGGGCTGCAGAGAATATTCATGTTTTTAAGAGCAGGCTCAAGACTCACCTTTTTAGCTTAGCTTTTAACTGATTATTATTTATCACTGTTTGTTTAATTGCTTTGGATGTTTTATATGATTATATTTTTTATCAGTTTTACTTTTCAATCTTAGCACATTAATTTACCGTTTCTTTTTATACTTTAATTTATCTTAATCCCCGTTCCAGTGTTTCCTCTGTGGGAGCCCTCTGCCCCGGGAGCGGTGGTCGGCTGTAGCTGCCTGGGTGCTCTCCGGGTGGAGCTTGGGTGGAGGTGGGGGTCTTGGCCTTGCCTCCACTGGGTGCCCTGTGTCGGTGCCTCGGCTGCTGCTGTTAATCTACTGCTGCCGGGGCATATGGCTCCTCTGATGGCGTTTCCTTGCATGGTTCATCTGCACTCGGCCCAATGTCCTTTTTTACCTTTTCTTTTAACTGTGTGTGTGCATGGGAGACGGGTTGGGGGGAGGGGGGTATAACTGTGACCATGCTTTTAAATCTGTGGGGGAGGGAAGGGAAGGTGGTTTTATGTGGGGTCATTTTAATCTGTAAAGCACTTTGTGATGCAACTTCTTGTATGAAAAGCGCTTCATAAATAAAGTTTGATTTGATTTGATTTGATTTGACTATATTAGAAGGCACCTGCATCTACAGTGGGGCAAAAAAGTATTTAATTGGGCAAGTTCTCCCACTTAAAAAGATGAGATTGGCCTGTAATTTTCATCATAGCTATACCTCAACTATGAGACAGAAAATGAGAAAAATAAATCCAGAAAATCACATGGTCTGATTTTTAGAAAATTTATTTGCTAATTGTGGTGGAAAAAAGGAATTGGTCAATAACAAAAGTTCATCTTAATACTTTGTTACATACCCTTGGCAATGACAGAGGTCAAACTTTTCTGTAAGTCTTCACAAGATTTTCTTACTTATTACTTATTTTCCACCATAATTTGCTAATAAATTATTTAAAAATCAGACCATGTGATTTTCTGGAATTTTTTCTATCATTTTCTCTCTCATAGCTGAGATATACCTATGATGTAAATAACAGGCCTTTCTCATATTTTTAAGTGGGAGAACTTACACAATTGGTGGCTGACTAAATACTTTGTTACCCCACTGTATATGTCTCTAGTAGGTCACTGAGGTCCATTGGTCAGGGTCTGCAAACGGTTTTTTACACAAAAATGAAGACAAAAGGAAAGAGAGCTTTTTGCTCAGTGGCCCCAAAACATTGGAATTCTCTACCTATGGACTTGAGATTGGTGGACTCCATAGTCTTTTTTAAAAGCTAGTTAAAAACATAGTTTTAAAATGGTGTTTCATTAATTGTCTGTTGTGTCTTTTCATGTATTTCTGGTTTATATGGAGCACTTTGTGATTCTCATATCTCGAAAGGTTTACTTACTTACGCTCGCTGCAATTGCAGCTGCAATGTTTTGGAGGTTTGTCTTTAATAGCTTTGCAACTCTAGAGAAGAACATTTTGGACCATTCTTTCAATATAATTCAAGTTCGTCAGATTGGAGGGATTTGTAAAAAGAAAACTTAAACGTGCAACAAAGATTCTCAAGTGGATTTAAGCCGTAACTTTGTCTCCTGAAGTCCCTAACAGGTTTTCTTCCTGAACTGCCCTGTTTATACCTCAGTCCATCTTCTCATCGAGTCCGACCAATTTCCCTGTCATAGCTGAAGAAAAGCATACACACAGCATGATGGAATAAGGCTCAGGAGACACTGTACTTCCTGTTGCAACTAAAGAAGTATAACATTCCACAGGAGCTGCTCATCATCTTCTAAGTTTCAAAGTCAGCTTTATTGTCGATTCTTCACATATTCCAGACATTCAAAGCAATCGAAATTACGTTTCTCCCCATCCCAGGGTAAAGACAAAGACATGTAGTAAAAACTCAAACTGGAGTTAAAAAAAGAGAAGAATAAAAAGAAGTAGTAGACGTATCAATAATCAAATCAAATCAAATCAAACTTTATTTATGAAGCGCTTTTCATACAAGAAGTTGCATCACAAAGTGCTTTACAAATTAAAATGACCCCACATAAAACCACCTTCCCTTCCCTCCCCCACAGATTTAAAAGCATGGTCACAGTTATACCCCCCTCCCCCCAACCCATCTCCCATGCACACACACAGTTAAAAGAAAAGGTAAAAAAGGACATTGGGCCGAGTGCAGATGAACCATGCAAGGAAACGCCATCAGAGGAGCCATCTGCCCCGGCAGCAGTAGATTAACAGCAGCAGCCGAGGCACTGACACAGGGCACCCAGTGGAGGCAAGGCCAAGACCCCCACCTCCACCCAAGCTCCACCCGGAGAGCACCCAGGCAGCTACAGTCGACCACCACTCCCGGGGCAGAGGGCTCCCACAGAGGAAACACTGGAACGGGGATTAAGATAAATTAAAGTATAAAAAGAAACGGTAAATTAATGTGCTAAGATTGAAAAGTAAAACTGATAAAAATATAATCATATAAAACATCCAAAGCAATTAAACAAACAGTGATAAATAATAATCAGTTAAAAGCTAAGCTAAAAAGGTGAGTCTTGAGCCTGCTCTTAAAAACATGAATGTTCTCTGCAGCCCTGAGGTCCTCTGGCAGCCTGTTCCAGAGGTGAGGGCCATAAAACTGGAAAAACGCCTCGCCATGCTTGTGTGTCCTGACTTTTGGGGTGACAAGGAGACGGCTGCCAGAGGAGCGCAGAGACCGCGAAGGTTTATATGCTAAAAGCAGTTCAGAGAGATAAGAAGGCCCAAGACCATTAAGACACTTAAAAGCCATTAAAAGAACCTTAAAGTCGATCCTGAAATGTACGGGGAGCCAATGCAATGATTTTAAGACCGGTGTAATGTGCTCCCGCCTCCTGGTCTTCGTCAGGACACGTGCTGCTGAATTTTGTAGTGGTTGTAAACCTGATATACTCTTTTTGGGAAGACCAGAAAGCAGGGCATTACAGTAATCAATTCTACTGGAGATAAAAGCATGCATCAGTGTCTCCGTATTGGCCCGAGACAGAATGGGGCGGACTCTGGCGATGTTCTTTAGTTGATAAAAACCTATTTTAGTGATATTTTTTATGTGAGGAATAAAAGTCAGCTCAGAGTCAAAAATCACGCCCAGGTTCTTCACTTGTAAAGAGAGATTAAAAGACAGTGATTGTAGTTTTGGTAAAAGTTTCTCTCTCTGAGCCTCAGGACCGATGACTAAAACTTCAGTTTTGTCCTGGTTGAGCTGGAGAAAGTTTTCTGCCATCCAGGATTTAATGTCTAAAATGCAGTTAAAAAGTGCATCCATTGGCCGTGTGTCATCGGGAGACATGGAGATGTATAACTGTGTATCATCAGCATAACTGTGAAAGTTAACTCCATGTCTCCTGATGACGCTGCCAAGAGGGAGCATATAAAGGTTAAAAAGCACTGGGCCTAAAATTGAACCCTGGGGCACACCACATGTAATCCTGTGGACCCTAGAAGAGCAGGTATCTAAACTTACCATAAAAGTCCTGTCTGTGAGATAGGATGTGAACCATTTGTGAACAGCACCAGAGAGGCCGATCTGTTTTAAACGGGTTAAAAGAATAGTGTGATCCACTGTATCGAAGGCAGCGCTTAGATCCAGTAGAACCAACACTGTCACCTTCTGAGCGTCATAATTTATTCTAAAATCATTTAAAATCTTCAGAAGGGCCGTCTCTGTGCTGTGGTTCACCCTAAAACCAGACTGAAATTTCTCCAGGACATTGTGCTCATTAATAAAATCATTAAGTTGAATTAAAACTAGCTTTTCTAAAACCTTGCTTAAAAATGGTAAGTTAGATACCGGTCTAAAATTATAAAAATCATTAAAAATCTAAATTGCTCTTCTTCAGCAGGGGCTTCACTTCCGCCCCTTTAAAGGCGGCAGGAAAGACCCCCGTCTGAAGGGAGCAATTCATCACGGTTAAAATCTCATCCCTAAAAGATTCATAAAATGGCTTAAAAAATGAAGTGGGAATCGGGTCCAAAACACATGTGGTGGGCCTCGCTGAGGAGAAAACTTTATCAAGAGTCCCAGCTTCTACCAGGACAAAACTGTCCAGCGTTTCCTCTGGTAGAGACACACATTCAGATTTGTCTAAAACCATGTTACACTGAGAAGATAAAATATTACATCTGATGGCGTCTACCTTCCCTCTGAAGTGGTCTGCGAACTCCTCACAAAGAGTGTTTGAGGGGGTTTTCTGAAATGCATTAGTAGCTCTGTTAAAAAGTTTATCAATGGTGGAAAAAAGGATTTTAGGATTATTTTTATTGTCTGATATGATTTTTGCAAAGTAAGCATTTCTTTAATTTCTTACAGCATTATTATAGGATTTGAGAAGTTCTGTGTATAATTGATGGTTTATCGTGGTTTTATTTTTTCTCCATTTTCTCTCTGCCGCCCTGCAGTCCCTCTTTAGTTTTTTAAGATTGTTATTTCTCCATGGCGCTGCAAGTTTTGAATGTGAGCGTTTCACTCTAAGTGGAGCCAGCAGGTCAAGAGCGGACTGAAGTCTTCTGTTAAAATCACTGACGATAAAATCACAGGGGGCAGGTAAGAGAGTAGGAGGAAACTTTTGGAAAACTTCTAGAAAACCTGCAGCCACTTCAGGGGTTAGATGGCGCTTCCTGACAGTTCTCACAGAGGTCTCCTGCTGGATAAAACTGGTGATGTTAAAAAACACGCAGTAATGGTCAGAGACAGCCAAGTCAACAACAGAGGACACACGGGTGGACAGGCCATGCGTGATGACCAAGTCCAGGGTGTGTCCTCTGTTGTGAGTTGGCTGCATGACATGCTGACTAAAATCCATATAATTCAAAATACTTAAAAAATCTGTTGATAAAGGGTCTAAAAGGTTATCCATGTGTAGATTAAAATCACCAGCTAAAATGATCCTTTCAAAGGAGTTGTACAAAATTGATAAAAACTCTGAAAATTCTTGAATAAAAAGTGCACTCTTTTTAGGAGGCCTGTAAACTGTGACACATAAAATCTGAGGAGTGCTAAAAACAGTTGCATTATATTCAAAAGTACTAAAATTATCAAATAAAACAGGTTTGGCAGAAAGCGTTGATGAACTAATAAAAGCAGTTCCGCCTCCCCTTTTGCAACTCCTCGTGGAATAAGTGAAGTTAAAATTTGGTGGGGAGGCCTCTTTAAGAACAACAGGGGCATCTGTACTCAGCCATGTTTCTGTTAAAAATAAACAATGTATATTATGATCTAAAATTAGGTCATTTATTATAAAAGTTTTATTCAGCAGAGAGCGGACATTTAAAAGTGCCATATTAATAGTGGTTGGAGATGGAGTGACTGTATGATCTACTGGGTGTAGGACTTTTGGTAACTGTTTGAGATTATTAGAGTTGCGTTTGCTACGTTTTTTATTATTTGTCCGCTCTCTGCTGATAATAACGGGTATAGATGATTTAGGGCAAGGTCCAAGTCCGATATGTGAATTACTGTTAAAATCAGAACTGAGTTCATAGGAGCAGGGACCAGCTGCACATCAGGATGTGGCAGAAGGGGCATGGAGGGCAGGTGCAGCTGGGGCTGGTGTGGTAGACAGGGGGGGGCGAGGGAATGCCAGGCTCATTGACAGCTAGCGGGCACCCTGTCTATTAAGATGTAGTCCATCTGGACCAAACAATTGACTCCTGCCCCAGAAAATGTTAAAATTGTCCATAAAACCAATATTGTGCATCACGGTGGCAGAGGAAAGCCAGGTGTTAAGAGATAAAAGTCTGCTAAAACGACCAATACCTCTGCCAACAGTGGGGGTGGGGCCAGAAATAAAAACAGACACATGTGTGTATTTTAAAAGATTAAACAAATGAATAAAATCCAGCTTCAGGAGCTCAGATTGCTGTTTACGAATGTCGTTGGTTCCAGCGTGAATAATAACTCTACTCACAGATGGGTGATGTTGGATATGGTCCAGGATCTGTTCAGTAATGTCCTTTACAGTGGCTCCAGGAAAACACAGTGTGACCGCTCCTCTCATCCTTACATTCCTGATAATAGAGTCTCCAATGATGAGCGTGGTGGGCGGCTGGTCAACAAGTTGATGCTGGGCAGAGGATCTTTCACCGTCCAGGACCTGCTGGATGTTGGGCGGATTAGCTTCCCCAGGACTGCAGCGATGTGTAGTCGGCGCCGAGGGCTCGTTCCGTGGGTTCGGGGTGTAGTGGAGCACTCCTCGGCGAGTCCTGGGTTTAGCGCGACGTGGAGGGCTGCGGGAGCCCGGCTGCTGCTCCGGCTGCTGGGAGGGGATGGGCGGCAGTCCTGCGGAGCTGCGGTGTTTCAGGGCGGCCGGAGGGATAGTCAGAGGAGGAAAGTCGTGCTCCAGGGCACCGAAGCGGTTTGACAATGGGAGGCCGGGTGAAGGAGAGCGGTGGCGGCTGCTCCGGGCCCCCCCACCGCGGCCGGTTCCGACCATGGACCAGACACCCTGGAGCACCGGTGTTGAGCTGATGGGGGCTTTTGGCTTTGCCCCCAGATGGAACCAGCAGTCCTCCTCTGCAGTTGTTGTTGCTCCTCCGGCGTTCGGCAGTCCGAGTCCAGCGATGGATTCCCCCTCCGCAGCTTCACCGGGCTGGCAGGGAATTGTGTCCGCCAGCTGAGCACTGTTGGCGGCGGCGAAAGTCCGGCCGAAGATGATGTCCACGTCGCGCTCGTGGTCCTGGATTTGATGGAGCGTGAAGATCCTCTGCTCCAGCTCCAGAACTTTTTGTGTTAATTTAAAACAGCCATCACATCCGGGGGTGCAGGTGAGTGAAGGCATGACGAAATAAAAAGTAGTCCGTGCTTCGGATAAAAAACGCCCCCGATAAAAACAAGTTGCTAATAATAGACATTTGAATAAGTTTGTACAGTAAGTGGAATGGGGCTGCACAGTGGCGCAGTTGGTAGCACTGTTGCCTTGCAGCAAGAAGGTCCTGGGTTCAAATCCCAGCCTGGGGTCTTTCTGCATGGAGTTTGCATGTTCTCCCTGTGCATGCGTGGGTTCTCTCCGGGTACTACGGCTTCCTCCCACAGTCCAAAAACATGACTGTTAGGTGAATTGGTAGCTCTAAATTGCCCTTAGGTATGAGTGTGTGCGTACATGGTTGTTTGTCCTGTATGTCTCTGTGTTGCCCTGCGATGGACTGGCGACCTGTCCAGGGTGTACCCTGCCTCTCGCCCCTTGACTGCTGGAGATAGGCACCAGCTGCCCCGCAACCCTACATAGGATGGACGGGTATGGAAAATGAATGAATGAGTAAGTGGAATGGTAGTGCAATGACAGTAGAGTCATAGTAGCATCAGAAGTATTAAAATGGCATTCAAAAGATAGTGCAAGACAGTTTGGTCATAGCATTATCAGAAGTGTACAGATAGCCTGGTAGTGTAAAGACAGTTCAGTCGTAGCAGCATCATGGGTGTGCAAATTACATAATAGTGCAAGAATAGTCTTTTGGGGGGGGCTCATGTTCTTGACTAGGGTTGGGCATCGAGAATCGAGCATCGATTGGAACCGGGACTCATATGTCGATTGTTCTATCTTTAAAATTACGATTTCTAGTTTCGATTCCTAGTCCGCAGACCAGAAGAAGAACCCGCCGAATACCAAAGAAGAAGAATCCGCCAGAAGTGTTAGCGTTACTGCACAATCATGGAAGGTGTGTGGAGACACTAAGATTTGTCTTCACCTTAGCAAACAAAACAGAGCTGAGTGCTATACCTGTAAGAAATAACCGACCGCTCTGTGTTTGACGCTTTGCGCCGGCTTACCTCATTAGCTCTTCCCATTCAAACCCCTAAATAAATTTATTGACCAAATAAATGGTTGGATGTGCCATAACTTTCTCCAGCTGAATAGAAACAAAACTGAAGAAATTTTTTGGGGACCCAAAGAGGAACGATCAAGAGTCAGCACACAGCTTCAGTTAATACAGCTAGAAACTACTGATCAGGCATGAAACCTAGGTGTAGTAATGGACTCAGACCTGAACCTCCAGGGTCACGTAAAGGCAATAACAAGGTCAGCGTTCTATCACCTGAAGAACATCTCTAGGATTAAAGGACTGATGTTGTAACAGGACCTAGAAAAACTCATCCATGCGTTTATCTTTAGTCGAATTGATTACTGCAACAGCATCTTCACAGGTCTGCCTAAAAAGTCAATCAGACAGCTGCACCTGATCCAGAATGCTGCTGCTCGCATCCTCACTAGAACCAGGAAAGTAGAGCACATCACCCCAGTTCTAAAGTCCTTACACTGGCTCCCTGTAGCTCAGAGAATAGACTTCAAAATACTCCTACTGGTTTATAAATCATTACATGTCTTAGCACCAAAATATCTTAAAGACCTGTTGTCATGGTACCAACCCCCAAGACCACTCAGGTCCTCCAATTCTAGCATACTAAACATCCCTAGACTCAGAACTAAACATGGAGAAGAAGCTTTCAGTTTCTATGCTCCCCTTATCTGGAACAGACTTCCTGACGAGTGGAGAGCTGCTGAAACTCTGAACTGCTTTAAATCGAGACTAAAAACCCATTTGTTTAGAATTGCCTTCGATTAAATGACACAAGTATGAAATGTGTTCATGCTCTCTTGCTTTATTTATCTTTCTCTTACTTTATTGTGTATCATGTGTAATGTGTGTTTCTTTTACTTTTAATTTCCATTGCTTTTTTGTTTTTTAAATCACCAAATCCAAACCAGAGCACCTTGAATTACCCTGCTGTTGAAAGTGTGCTATACAAATAAAATTGCCTTGCCTTGCCTTCCTCCCGGATCCCACCGTCAGCCCAGCGCCCCACTGCAGTCCAAATCCGATCAGTAAAATACGTCTGATTTCAACATTACGGCAGCAAACAAGTTATACTCGAACCGTTGTTCAACTCAAGTGCAAATATCCAGCTAACGTTAGCTCATGTATTTGTTTTCATAGACAAACGGTCTAAGATTGCTAAGCTAACGTTAGCCATGCAGCTGATAATTAGCCAGGCAGCTGATAATACTCCGCCTCCTCCTTTCACCATCGCAACCGAGGGAAACGCAACAACTAGATTTTATAATGTTCCTGCAGGTAATATGAATGGGATTGTTGAAGTTGTTTTTTATTTTTAGGTCAATATTCTGCAGAGAGACATGCATTATGTTTGAAAATCGGTTTTCATGACATTTTCAAAATTAAAGCTCTCCTGTAGAAATTTGCCCACTGTGAATTTAAAAAAATATATATTTATCCCCAAGTCCATAGATAACAGCCCTGTGAGAAATTCATTGAAAGTAAAAAGTTAATAGAATTAAAATCCATGTTCCAATTCCATAGTTCAATTCAAATTCAATTCAAAAATACTTAATTGATCCCAGAAGTAAATTAAGTAAATTAAATTAAGGGAAATTAAGTAATTAAATTAAGCAAAGTAACGTTTAGACTATTTCATCAAGTAAGACTACCTATGGGTGGGTGGGTAGGTAGATAGATAGAAATACTTTATTAATCCCATAAGGGAAATTTCCTTGTTGCAGCAGCAGCACTCAAAAACACAAATGAAAACAAGACACACACATAACAAAAAAAGAAACTATGCAAGTAAATAAATAAGCTCAATATACACACATGTAGGACCAACACACAATGATTAAGAAGAAATAGCAGTGTAAACAAGCAGTGTATTTTAAAGTAGGTCATTTAAAATGTGCAAAAAAAATGACCCTGTCCCTCAAAAGAATCGGAATCGAGAATCGTTTGGAACCAGAATCTAAACAAGGAATCGTCCAAATTCAAACGATGCCCAACCCTATTCTTGACAGCCTGGTGACTGGAGGGAAAGAGTTCAACATCCTAACAGCCTGGTGGATGAAGCTGTTGCTGAGTCTGGTGGTGCGGGAGTAGACTACACTACTACTACACTGCCATAATTCAATCTGTTCTGTGCATATCCATCAGTGCGTGGTTTGACTTGACCACAACACAGAATAGGTCCAAACAGCAACAGTTAGGTCTGCAAAGAGGTTTTCGGTCAGGAAAAGGCTAGTAAAAATCTCTGCTGACCCCACACTTTCTGGACACATACTTTAGATTTTTACCTTAAAATTGGCTGTACAAAGTGCTATTTGCCAAAATCAGACATCACAGCGACAGTTTCGTCTCCCAGGCTGTGTCTGTCATGAACACATCACAGCCTGGGTTGTATGGAATCGAGGAAAAACAAGTGTGTGTGACGACAGACAGCGGGGCGAACGTTGTGAAAGCCATCGCGCTCAACAACTGGACCAGACTTTCATGCTTCGGACATCACCTGCACATTGCAATAGGTAAGTTAATTATAACGTCAGATCCAGCATTTCTTTTCTATTATTAGCCTGTGACTCGGGAATCGTGGGTTATTACATTTATGATAGTAGCCACTACAGTTTGTGTTATTACTTGTGCGAATGCTGTTAAGTATATGTATATATATGTGTGTGTGTGTGTGTATATACACATATATATACATATATATATAATAAGCATCATTCCTTCCACACTGTATATTTTGCTTTGGATAGTGACATGTTTTTTAAAAACATGTCTTCTAGAGAGAAGTGTGAAGGACCCAAGGATAGAACGAGCAGTTGGAGTGGGAAAAAAGATTGTTGCTGCTTTTGGCCACAGCTGGAAGCGCCAGCGAGCACTGCAAGGTGCCCAAAAACAACTGGGCCTACCAGAACACAAACTCATAACTGAATGTTGCACTCATTGGGGTTCAAAGCAGAGGATGAGCCAACAGCTCCTGGAACAAGAAAAGGCTATAGCACAGGTTTTAGCTGCTGAAAAAACTACAAGGCATCTTATGTTGACATGGCAAGACATTGAGGTGCTTGACTCGATCAGCACTGCATTGAGTCCACTTCTAGAGTTCACAGATGCTTTTTCTGCTGAAGAGTATGTGACGATTTCATGTGTTAAGCCTGTTCTTCAGATTTCTAACAATTACCTACTAAAAGTAAGAGAGTGACACTCAGCTGACCAAAGACATCAAAACAGCAATACTTGACTACATGAACAAAAGCTACAAAGCCAGTGTCACAGAGAGGCTTGTTAACATGGCTTCTCTCCTTGATCCACGTTTTCGTACAGAATATTCAGTGAGAGTGAGAGCGAAGCCATCAAAGTTCAAGCCATGAGTGAATTAGAGCATTTTTGTCAGACCAGGATAGCACAGCTCCAGGTGTTTCAGAAACCCTTACTCCATCTGCTGGAGACCAGACAAGTCAGGTAGCTGCTAAAAAGCCAAAGAAGAGTCTGGGAAGTTTTTTGAAGGGATCGGTTAGTGCCAAAGCAGATGTAACTACAGAGAGGTTATTTTATGAAATAACCAGTTATGGGAATAGTCCGCCAGCAGACAGTGAGTGTGATCCGCTTATGTGGTGGAAAATTCACACAGTAAACTTTCCCCACATCAGCAGATTAGCTAGGAAATATATCTGCATTCCAGCAACTAGCTCTGCATCTGAAAGGTTGTTCAGCACAGGTGGAAACCTAGTAATGTATCAAAGGTCCTCCCTTAAGCCAACATTTGTTAACATGTTAGTGTTTCTGACAAAGAATCTTAAAACTTGAACAAGTAAACAAAACTTCCATGTGCAACAGCATAATGTATCGATTTTCTTTTTGTTTTTATTTACTTTTTGATGTTTACTCAAGGGTTTGTGCAATTTTATTATTTAACTTATTTATTTGGCACACTGGAGATTTTTGTTGCAAAGGAACTACTTGCGTTTCGTGGATACTATACATGGTTATGCTGAGGATGTCAATCCATTTCCGTTTGAAATGCCTGTCGGAAAGGAATTTGTAAGATTTGTGCTGGAAGATATAGCTTTAATATATGTAAAAAACAGCTGCTTGTTAAAGTGAAAATATTTTTTTGCACTAATAAAGTTGTGCAGTTTTAAAGTATGTTGTCAGTCATATCGTCAGTCATATCGTCAGTTATATCGTTATCGCAAATTTTCAAATGTACAGGTCCTTCTCAAAAGATTAGCATATTGTGATAAAGTTCCTTCTTTTCCATAATGCAATGATAAAAATTTAACTTTCATATATTTTAGATTCGTTGCACACCAACTGAAATATTTCAGGTCTTTTATTGTTTTAAAACTGATGATTTTGGCATACAGCTCATGAAAACCCAAAATTCCTATCTCAAAAAATTAGCATATCATGAAAAGGTTCTCTAAACGAGCTATTAACCTAATCATCTGAATCAACTAATTAACTCTAAACACCTGCAAAAGATTCCTGAGGCTTTTAAAAACTCCCAGCCTGGTTCATTACTCAAAACCGCAATCATGGGTAAGACTGCCGACTTGACTGCTGCCCAGAAGGCCATCATTGACACCCTCAAGCAAGAGGGTAAGACACAGAAAGAAATTTCTGAACAAATAGGCTGTTCCCAGAGTGCTGTATCAAGGCACCTCAGTGGGAAGTCTGTGGGAAGGAAAAAGTGTGGCAGAAAACGCTGCACAACGAGAAGAGGTGACCGGACCCTGAGGAATATTGTGGAGAAGGACCGATTCCAGACCTTGGGGGACCTGCGAAAGCAGTGGACTGAGTCTGGAGTAGAAACATCCAGAGCCACCGTGCACAGGCGTGTGCAGGAAATGGGCTACAAGCCACTTTTGAACCAGAAACAGCGGCAGAAGCGCCTGACCTGGGCTACAGAGAAGCAGCACTGGACTGTTGCTCAGTGGTCCAAAGTACTTTTTTCGGATGAAAGCAAATTTTGCATGCCATTCGGAAATCAAGATGCCAGAGTCTGGAGGAAGACTGTGGAGAAGGAAATGCCAAAATGCCTGAAGTCCAGTGTCAAGTACCCACAGTCAGTGATGGTCTGGGGTGCCATGTCAGCTGCTTGTGTTGGTCCACTGTGTTTTATCAAGGGCAGGGTCAATGCAGCTACCTATCAGGAGATTTTGGAGCACTTCATGCTTCCATCTGCTGAAAAGCTTTATGGAGATGAAGATTTCATTTTTCAGCACGACCTGGCACCTGCTCACAGTGCCAATACCACTGGTAAATGGTTTACTGACCATGGTATTATTGTGGTCAATTGGCCTGCCAACTCTCCTGACCTGAACCCCATAGAGAATCTGTGGAATATTGTGAAGAGGAAGTTGAGAGACGCAAGACCCAACACTCTGGATGAGCTTAAGCCCACTATCGAAGCATCCTGGGCCTCCATAACACCTCAGCAGTGCCACAGGCTGATTGTGTCCATGCTACGCCGCATTGAAGCAGTCATTTCTGCGAAAGGATTCCTTTTTTTATATTAAAAACACTTTTCTTTTATTGGTCGCATGAAATATGCTAATTTCTTGAGATAGGAATTTTGGGTTTTCATGAGCTGTATGCCAAAATCATCAGTTTTAAAACAATAAAAGACCTGAAATATTTCAGTTGGTGTGCAATGAATCTAACATATATGAAAGTTTAATTTTTATCATTACATTATGGAAAAGAATGAACTTTATCACAATATGCTAATTTTTTGAGAAGGACCTGCATATCGTGACATATTTTTGGCCATATTGCCCTGCCCTAGCACATAACATGCAATTTTATTTTTATAATAAATAAATGGAAAAAAATTATTGTACATACACAAGCATGCACATACTGTTCTTTTCATCTATAATTTTAAAGTTTATATATTTTTACATGTCTATACGTTGTGAGCGCTTGTTACTGTCAAAGTCAAATTCTGTGTTTGTGCACACAATCTTGGCCAATAATGCAGATTCTGATGCTGTACCACAGTTAAGAAATTAACAGTGAAACATCAAAAGCATCAATCCATCATTCCATTAATTATACCCGCTAAACCTTGCATAAAAAGTTATCTTGAGTAAAACTCAGTTTTTGTACTCATGCTAAGATAGCATGGCTTTCTTGCCTCCTGGTGCTTTTTTGATCTCACAGGACTTTAACTGTAATCTCTATGTTTTGGTGAACATCTCTGCATTGCTTCCCAAAATACTGCCAGGCTTTTGCCTGGGATTAGAGATCATTGCGCAAGATGTGCCAACTGACGGTGTCCATGGATTTGGCAAGGATTCATATTACATGATGTCCTTTGTCGGAGCTGCATAAACCGAGCCGTGATTTGAAACATGGCTGTGTCTGTGGAGAGCAGCTTGTGAAAGCTTGATAAATCCTATAAGTATGTGATTACATCTAAAACCCAAGCAATCTATCGCTAGTCCTACAAAGCATCAAAGCAAAAGTATGCAGATATTGTAGAGTCCCTTGAAATGAGGGAAACGCATAAGGTAATAAACTGGATAGGATTTTGCATGGAGGGAAGATGCATTTGAAATTTGTTTGTGACTGGACATCAGAATAATCACATGAGTGAGAATGTGTGGCAAGCATAAATGTTTCTGGTTTTAGGTGGTGACACAGTTGGACGTTTCTCACTCCAGTGAACTACAATGCCTGAGCTATTATTTTATTGCTGAAATGTCCCGAAGCAAAGCATCATTAAGTGACTGCCTCAGTCACAAAACAGAGA
This sequence comes from Valencia hispanica, assembly GCA_963556495.2. Classification (NCBI taxonomy): domain Eukaryota; kingdom Metazoa; phylum Chordata; class Actinopteri; order Cyprinodontiformes; family Valenciidae; genus Valencia; species Valencia hispanica. The sequence goes on from OY747704.1 coordinate 48,245,654, forward strand.
GTTTCAGCAAAGAATGAAACATCAAGGCTTAGGATTATTCTTTTAGACTTTAAGGGGATTTCAGAGAAGAGAATTGGTTTGTCAAAGTTGAGAGAGAAAGAAAAAAAAAAACCAAAAGGAGTCCACATTAAACCTTGTCTAGACTCCAGTGGACAGAACAACAATTTACAAAAGAATCTGCAAGCAGCAGACGCTATTATTCATGTTATGCTTTGGACAATGTGAAATTCTTCCAGAGGGAAATAAAAAAAAAGATAAAAAGTGAAGCATGTTGCCGAAAACTTGCCAAGAAACAGACATTTGATTAGATCTAAGAGCTTGATCTTTAGGCATTTTTACACTGTAAATCATTTTTGTAACAGTGCCTATAAAGAAAGAGGCATATTCAAACAATAGGACTGAGACTTTTTTAAAGACATACACATCACAACAAAAACAAAATTCTTTTGTTTATTATTGTAAATAGATATAGGATCTAAAGGGTACAAAGAAACTTCCTGGTAAACAAAATAGAAGCATTCATTATGTTGTGATTGGTAGAGTACTTTGAAACATGTTTACAATTTCGGCTTGGAGAAAAAAAAGGTTTCAAATCTGATTTAGTATAGCATTTCCTTACATTAGTGATTCAAATCAAAGCCAAATCTTTCTCTGGCGAGTTTGGAGTGCGATCGCGTTTTTCAGGTTACCATTATTATCACATAAGCACTTAGTTAGCATAGCTAACATACTGTTTTGAATGTTAGCCTATGTTAGCATTACTACTCAGAGACCGGACCCATCCTGTCTCTCTCTCCCTCAGCAGCACTGCCAGCCTCGGGCAGTGCTGACTCAGCGCCCCGAGCCAGCGGCTCGAATTGATACGGCTCGCGGCCGCTGGGCTCCATAAAGCCTCCCTCTGCTCCTCTATCTCTGGTGACGGCGGAGGAGATCCGCTGGCTCAGGGCGCCGAGCCTGGTGCTGCTGAGGCAGAGGAAGACAGGAGGAGTCCAGTCTCTGAGTGGTAATGCTAACATAGGCTAACATTCAAAGCAGATGAATGTTGATCAGATCAATCAGTCGCAAAACTGCCAACGTCGCTTTGGTCACTGTCCATGTTTCAGTGTCAGATTAAGTGAGCTGTCACTGTCCTCCTGAACACACCCCCACGTTCCCCCCTCCGCTCATCCTCCACACTTGGCCACGCCCCTCCGTTCTTCATGGCGCCGCCCACTTTGTAGAATTTTTCAAATGTTGTCTGGGGGCGGGGTTATAATTTTTCAGGAGGTTCAGTTACACTTTAAGCAAGTATAGTTTTTACAGTAAATTCTTGAGAAGAAAAATACATATTTCCTCCATTGCCTAATATTACTTTTTTCTCAGTTTCAGTCAAGTGATAACATATTTGATCAACCTTACAAAGACTTAAGCTTTGCTCACTGTCATTATTTTAAAAAGAACTGTATATTCAGTGTCCATTATTTTCATCCAGCTACAGTAAGATGTTACACATTATATAAAAGCGGCTTTGTCACAGCAGTGATGCCTATGCAGGGCTACTGTCCTTCACATTAGCTGTGACCTTGCTCATGATTGATTGCATGTCTTTTTCTTGACAGACAATATTCTGCAGGACTGCAAGACAGGACTGGAAACCTCCACTCACAACAGTGTGGATGTTAAAAAAGGCCACATGCTCAAACATGAAGCATGCACTTGAGCATGTGTCTATTGATGGTAGCGGTAGGTATTAACCTTCTCAATGTCAAACTGTATTATTCTTTAATAGCCCCATGTGGATTAGCACAATAATTCTATATTATTTTTAATTTGCAGTCATGCACTCCACAGTGACTCTGGATTGTTCTGCATATATTATGTAAAATACTATAGATAGAATAGGAGAATATGGGAAGCACAGAAAATGAGGGTGTTAAATAAAGATATTCAAAATGAAGATTTTGGATCTGCAATTAAGAGGCAAACTGGATTTTGATTTTCGAGGACATGTGGCCCAGGAGATAAAGACAACAGCTGGTAAGAAGCATATGTCAGCAAAGAACGTCTTTGAAGGTGTGAGTTTGAAAATAACATGTCTATTAAGCTACTAGAATTGTCTACTCAACTAATCCCCTCATCCAACCTGTCTTATTAAAATATGTGTACGCTGTTGAAAAATAACCCCAGATCTTTGCTTTTTTTTTCTTGGATAATCTTTATTAGAAATATTCAAGGAAAAAGAGACAGGCAGAAAATACATCTTGCAATGTCTGCCAGTTAAAGCATAGTGGTAATAATTGTTAACATAAAACACAATACTTGTATTTCTTACTATTTTTATTTTTATGGCAGTTGTATAAAGGTGCAGCTCATTTGATCCAGATATAGAAATGAACTACAGTAGTATTCAACAAATAAGAATAGAATTAGGCTCATTTGTCTGATTAAAAGCACTTTTTGAAAATAACCTTAACGCATGTATTAAACATAATTTTCATCAAGCCCACATTTCCATGTTAAAAAGTAATGTAGTATTCTGATTTTAAATATATTTTTTTCTTCAACTGTAAGTGGAAAATCATTATACTTAATAGAAACATGAACACTGCGTGTAATCTTTATAATGTGTTTAACTTAGTGAATAGAGTTGCTGAAATACATGAACTTTTTAATAACTTTTTAATTTATTGAATGAAGCATTACATTTTAAGACATAAAAAGTACGATTAGCAAAAAAAAGCTTCAAAGCTTCCTCTTTTCTCCTTTCCGGATAGATTTTAAAATACATTGTATATAATAGTGATGTCAGTCTGGCAAAAGTAGTCATAATACCTACAATATATCTACATTGTTGAAGGCTGATAATTAGAGCATCATGGCTACAGAATAACTAGACCAGCTGAGCCTAGCTCTCTTACATTTAAAAACTGTCTTCAGCACACTTGATCATAATTTTCTAACATCTCATTTAGAGAATTGTGTAGGCATGGTACTGCAAAAAAGAGTTTCAGACATTCTCCTCTGCTCTATTGTCATGTGGACGTCCCCCAGGGTTTGAGACTTGGGCCTGTGCTATTTTATTTATATCTTCTGCCCCTCAGTTTCATTGTTAGAAAATAATCAATGCTGTTAATCGTTATGTCGGTGACACTTAGTGATTGTGTTCATGAACAGGAAGTTTGGTTGGATCTAAACTCTGGATTTTTCTGAATAGAAGATGGAGGTGATTGTTTTTTGGAACTGGTGGGTGGAATTTAGGATTAGGATGTTTTCCCCTGTGAACATGAGTCATCCAGCACACTAGTCTAAGGTCACAAACCTGGATTTCAGTATGCATAGTAATTTTAAATTGAACAGTCAGATCATTAAATTTATCCAGCTTTCTTCATTTGAGGCAGTTGGCAATGTAAAAAAAAAACATCCAGTGCAAATATAACGTGAAATATAGATCATTGTCTTTATTACAACTTAATTACTGTGACTTGTATGTTGGTGTTAACTGATTATTCTTGGCTTATGTTCAGCTCTTTGAAAAACATCAGTTTTTAGAAAACACTGCCACACTGCTTTTAACTTGAACATGAAAGAGATAACCTGTCATAATGTAATGATTTAGACTCTGAGTCAGGCCACAATTACAGACACCAGATAACAGTTTAAGAAGGTTTATTGAGGGGGACAGGTGGTCTGAGAAGTGAGCGATCCGGTGTCTGTTTGTTGAAGGTGGAGTTGTGTTGAAGGGTGGGCACAGAGGAGTTCGGCTGGAACATTCACAGGGCAGTTTCTGTCTAGGGAGAAGGCTGACCGAGCAGGGTCCAGGAGCTGAACAAGACCAGGAGGATATTGACGAGAACAAGGAAATAAGGACATGGAAGAAGCATCCAGGAATCTGCGAAGGAGCACAGGGAAAGTAAGTAATCTTTTTTTAAAGAGTAAATCTTAATCCTCGGATGAGACACTAAGTGGCCTGTTACACTAGGTGGGTAAACCAACTGGTGTTAGCCTCAGGGAACTGCTCCTCTTTTAAACTCCAGCGCTGATGAGGCTGATGAGGATCAGCTGGTAAAACTCCTGCCTGTCAGACATTGTGCAGATTTAGAGACAAAGACACAAACACAGACACATCCACATTCCCAGCACACATTAACTGAATCCTATCATAACTAGGGTTGCCACAAACGATTATTTTGCCGTTTAGTCAACTTATCGGATCACGTCTAAATTGTATCTTATCGCAGCACCACGCAGCTGCTATAATATAACCATCATTAACTTCTAGCTTTCTTTTACCTTCTCTAAGTGTTATGTGCTATCTAAAATACTGACATTTAAGATGATAGTACATTCAACATTTATGAACTAATTATAAAATAAAACAGTGTTACAGCAGACACGTGACATGTGCTAAGGGTAATGAAATTACCATTACTACTGTCAATGTTACAGCTATCAATACAAGTGATACAACAGCGTCTTCAGTCAGAAGCTTCATCAAAGCCACTGTAATACAGACTGTTACAGAAGATCCTCCCTGCCCACAGCCATCTAAAATCTAAAAAGTCAATCTAAAGATTAAATTTTGAGAAAATAAGTATTTTATTTTTAATGTAATAATAAAAACAATAAGCAGCAGTCTCACAAAGACCTCCAAAAAACTCCAGTCTTTAGCTTTTTATTTAATAGATAAACCTTCACTTTGCTCAGCCTTTTCATAGTTTTTGTGTCCATGTGACTGACGGGATCTTGGGCACCTGCCATACACAGGTAAGCCAGCTATATGCACGTTGCACTCCGCCACACATTTGTCGCGACCATATAGCTGTGCTTTGATGTCTTGCAAAGAGCAGTTGCCGCGCTTTCTGTCCCGTCAATGAATGGATCAGAACCAGCCTCTAGTCAGCAGCTCTGGCCGTAGAGGACGTCACATGAGAGAAAGGCTGTCATATTGTATGCGTCGCACCAGTGAAGTATGCAAATCAGACCCCTGAAGAAAAATAAAGACCCAGATATTTTCATCAATGTATGAATGCCCCCCTTACAGAAGGTGAAAAGCTGACATGTCCGGAGAAAAGATGAAATCACCCTACTTTTGATGCTAATGTTAGTAGCTAATGAGCTAATTAGCTTACAGCTCACTGTCCCTCTTCATCGTCAGCCACAACGGGCTTCCTTTTAAGATGCTAGAGCATCACCATTGTACTGCCATTAAAAGCAGGTTGTACCTTTTGAATTTGAAACATTACACATGCTTTGTTTAAATTTTTATAAAATGCTTCAGAACTTTAGAGATCTGTTGTTTGCTCGCTATGATACTGCTGTTATACGGCTTTTCCGATGACGCCATAGCTGATCCCGACTGCCACTACTGTGTGCGTCAGGGGCAGAAAGGCAGACAAAGCAGTGAAACGTGCAGAGGCAGTTTTGAACGAAAAAAAGAGCTTAATAAAAGAAACTAGGATGTTGATTACTACATTTGTTGTCAACAATTTTGTTTGTCGACTTCATCATGACGAATCGACTAATCGTGGCAGCACTAATCATAACTACTTATTACTAACTTTTTTCTCACTGCATTCTCTGCATGTCCATTTCAAAAGTCATTTTAATCATACTTTATTTGTTTTTATGTATTTAGATAGCTCTGGTTGACCTGACAACTTTAGGCTACTTCAATTGCACTCAACTTCGTTGTCCATTATCATCTGTCCAGTTCTTGGATGTACTGAGGCTATACCAGATCTCTGGGGAAGATAGGGCTTTTGCTTCCATGGCTCCAAAACGGAGGAACTCATTGCTAATACCCACTAGAAGTACACTAGTACAAACTCATTGCCTGATTTTTTGTGTCTGTGTTGCAGTGTTATAGACTGGGAACTATCTAGTGATACAATATGTATCACAATACAGGGGGACGATATGATATATTGCAATTATATTACAATAATATGAGTAAGACTATATATTGTGATTTTTTTTAAACTTAATTTAACTGTAGAGAAACTGTCACAGCATTATAAACACTCCAACCTGTTTTTATACATAACACATCCAGTTTTATTACCAGATCTATCCACTGGAATGAAGAAGGTGAAAACAGCCACCAACTTGCGGTTGGTTAAACTACTTTTAATTTTACTACAAATCATAACTAATGTTTCCATTCAAAAAAGAATTGACACAATGCTTTTGAACATCGATACAATATCGTGATATTAAATATTGAGATAAATTGGTGTAGGATATTGATGTTTTCTTACATCCCTACTGAGAACCTCTCCAAGGTGCACCCCACCTCTCTCTTTTTTTACTTAAATTGGCTTGGTATGGCTTGCGAATCAAAGATGAAGGACAAAAAGAAAGGACAAAATACAACAAATAAAAAGTTGCATAGGAAACTGAGAAAACTGCAAAAGGAAATTATGCACATATCTATAAAAATAACCTGCTTAAAATATTAAAATAACCACTCACTTTCTTGCACTTTTTCAAAAAGATGAAGACTTTTCTCAACCTAATACACCCAATGAAAAATGCATTTTATGTAATAGGAATTTTAAACAAATGAATAAATAAGTAAAAACTATTTTAGAGGCCTGTATGGTACAGACTAGACCTGCACTACAAAGCTGACTCCTCTATATTATTCATAACCCAGTTTTATTCAGTGTTAAAATAAAAAACGTCTTCCTGACTGAATTGCTCCTCTTCTCATCAACAAACCAACTACAACAACCATCCCACGCTGCTTTATTTTTGACTCCAGCTTTGATTAGGTGTACTGCCGGGTTACAGGAGAATCCCCTCGAGGCCAGCTGAAAACTTAACACTTCTTGAGTATATGAAATACTTCACATTCCGATGAAGAATTTAATTGGTTCAAACTTAATTTAAACTAACATTTATCTATTAATGGGAGTTATTGTAAATAAAAACCCATTATCACTGTAATTTTTTTTTATCAATTCTTATCTAAAATTGAACCGTGGGGCACACCACATGTAATTTTGTGTACCTTAGAGGAGCAGGTATCTAGACTTACCATAAAAGTCCTGTCTCAGAGATGGGACGTGAACCATTTGTGAACAGCACCAGAGAGGCCAATCTGTTTTAAACGGGTTAAAAGAATAGTGTGGTCCACTGTATCAAAGCCAGCGCTTAGATCCTTTTCTAAAAATTTGCTTAAAAACGGTAAGTTAGATACTGGTCGGAAATTATTAAAATCAGCAGGAGCTTCACTACCACCCCTTTAACGGTGGGAGAACCCCCCCCCCCCCGAAGAAAGCAATTCATCAGGGTTAAAATCTCATCCCTAAAAGATTCATAGAATGAGTTCTGGGTGGCAACAAGCCGATGGTGATTTTTGCGCATGTGTCTGTCAGACCCACCAAGATCGGCTCCCCAACAAGCACAGTTTTAAACTGGTTTTAAATCTTTTTAAAAACTGGTTCTAACCGATTTTAACACCACTAACTTATTAATACTCTTGAGGTTTTTATCAGATTGTTTTGTAGGTGAGGAGAGCGGACTACTTCTCTCCCTTCACCATGCCTCCACTTACCTGTAGTCCTGGATATGGTGGCTGCGCAAAACTCAGCCTGAGGATTCTGGAGCTGGAGCAGAGGATTTCCACACTCCACCAAATCCAGGACCATGAGCGCGACATGGACATCATCTTCAACTGAACTTTTGTCGCCGCCAGCAGAGCACAACTGGCGGACAATATTCCATGCCAGCCCGGCGAAGCTGGGGAAGGGGGATTCATCACTGGATGTTCCTCCTCTGACAGCCCCTGGTCCCCGTAGCTCCGTAGGATTGCCGCCCAATCCCTCCCAGCAGCCAGAGCAACAGTCAGACTCTGCCAGCCTTCCATGTCGCGCCAAACCCCAGGCTGCAGCCAGGCTGAGGAGTGCTCCACTTCACCCAAACCCACGGAACGAGACCTCGGCCCCAATTAAACATCGCTGCAGTCCTGGGGAAGCTTCTCCACCTGGCATACAGCAAGTCCTGGATGGTGAAAGATCTTCTGCCCAGTGCAAACATCCACCTGCATACCCGCCGACCACCCCACTCATCATTGGGGACTCCATAGTCAGACATGTGAGGATGAGAGGAGCCCTCACCCTGTGTTTCCCTGGACCCACTGTCACAGACATTGCTGAACAGATCCCACAGCTCATTGAACTACACAAATATGTGAGTAAAGTTGTGATTCACCCTGAACACCAATGACATTCATAAACAGCAGTCTGAGCTCCTGAAGCATGATTTTATTCACCTTTTTGATCTTTTAGAAAACACACATGTCTCTGTTTTTATCTCTGGCGCCACCCCCACCACAGGGTACCCGCATGCTGGCATTGAGCCTGGCTTGCCCACCCCCGTCTACCACACCGGCCCTAGCTGCCCCTTCCCTCTCTGCTGCCTCCGCCACATCCTGATGTGCAAATGGTCCCTGATGTGCAAAAGGACTGCACTGTTGGCCAGTGGTCCAAGGTCCTATTTTCCGATTAAAGTAAAGTGTGCCTTTCATTTGGGAATCAAGGTCCAAGGGTTTGGAGGAAGACGGGTGAGGAAAAGAATCCAAGCTGCTTGAGGTCAAGTGTGAAATATCCACAGTCAGTCTTGATTTAGGAGGTAATATCTGGTGCAGGTGTTTGTAAACTCTGCTTTCTTAAATCCAAGGTCACTGCATCAGTCTACCAGAATGTTTTAGAGAACTTCATGATTCCTCCCGCTGAGGATCTGTTTGGAGAAGCTGATTTCATCTTCCAGCAGGACCTGGCCCCTGAACATACCGCCAGAAGCACCAAAACCTGGTTTGAAGTTCATGCCATCACAGTGCTTGACTAGCCACCCAACTCAGCGGAACTAAACCCCATTGAAAATCTATGGGGTATTATCAAGAGGAAAATGAGGGGCACCAGACCCAAAAACAAAGAAGAGCTGACAGCAAGCATCAAAAAAATATTGGCTTCCATAACTCCCAGGCAATGCCACAGGCTGATTGCCTCAATGCCACGGTGCATCAAGGCAGTGATTAAGGCAAATGGATTCCCTACCAAGTATTGAAGATTGACATTTCATTTTAAAAGTACCATATTTTTATTTATTTGATGTGATCCTAATTTCTTTCTTTTTTTCTGCAAAAACTAAGAAGTAAATTGTTATTTCTTCACAGTATTCAAATTTTTTGAATTCCTGTTTTTGTGGGTTTTATGAGCTGGAAGCCCCAATTATGTACAAATAAACAACTAAACACTTGAAATCGTTTACATTTTTGGCCCTGAATCTATAATATATGGAAGTTATAACGTTTTGAATGGAATTATGGAAATAGATAAACTTTTTCCATGATATTCTAATTTTTGGAAAGGGTCTGTACTGACCGAAAGCTGGACAGATTCTTGAAAATTACATATTGTGGTCAATTTGTTAGACAAGTACAAATACACCTTTTCTCCAGTGCACCTTAAGGCACTAAAATTATTTATACCTCCAGGGAAAGAGGGGAGACATCTAAACGTCATACAACTCCTTTAACTTTCTCTTTGAAATCCTTTTTTTCATCTACACTTCCTCTGCAGTAGGGGGCAGACGAGCTGAAGCTGTCATGCCAAACAACACAACGACTCTTTCCCTGATAGCTAGCTCTTTCCCGAGAGATTACAGAAATGAGCAGTGGGTGGGAGGCTTTGGCACGCTCAATTCCTGCTTTTCTTCTCAAACTCCCCCTCCACATTGCTTTCTTCTCTTGCTTTCTTATTTCCATCCTTCCCTCTCTTCCTACATCAACTCCCTAGAGTATCAGCTCTGCAGAGGGGATAGCCCTGCAAGTTCCTCTCACTCGCCCTGCAGCAGTTAATTGCAGTGAGAAGATATACTGTGTGAAGGGACACCAAAGGGACACTGATCACACTAACAAGCAGAGAAGAGTGGTGGTGCTGAGATGGTGAAAACAATAACAGTGTTGAGCACTGTCATGGTACTGCAGACCCCTCTTAACACTTTTTAAATACAAAATATAAAGCTGGATTATTCTGTCCATTTCTTTGAAGAAACAAATACTAAAGCTGTTTGTTGATGTTATATTTACAACACACAACACAGGATGAAAATTAGATGCAAGGATGTTTTTTGACATCCTCTAAAGAAGCATTAATTCTTTGAGAGTTTTTTTAATTAAAATTTTCAGGGTATTTTTCAGTGTCACATGTATACTCCCTTTATTCCTGTCTCCCATTTCTACAGTAGGGTTGTTCCTCTCTTAGTTGAACAGCTTTTTCTCTCACTTGTCCCTGACTCAAATTAATCATTGGAGAAGAGGCTGAATGTAGTTGCTGCTAGGTCTGGCTATCCTGACAAATGGCTCGTCCTGCCCTTCCTGCAGCTCCCCTGCTCTGCCCAAGAGGCCTTGTCCTGGGCCTAAAAAAGATTGTGTCATCAATGAACTTTCTGAAAGACCTTTGCCATGTGGTATTTGTTAAATGTGTAGATCTCTGTGTAAGAATGGAAAAACTTAAAACATAGTATATATCCACACACAGTGGTTCCCCAATGGTGTATACATCTTTTGAAATACCATGGTTGTTATGCCAAAAATTAGACATTGAGAAATATTTTTTGAGAATTGAGAATAACTTATTTTTTACCTTCACTAAGACATATATTCTTTACAGTTACGCCACAAAGCTAATCTGTTGAAGAAAAGAAAAACCCATGATTAGATAATATCTCGTTATAGACAAATCTTGTAGAAAACTTGGTGTAATAAAGGCAAACTGGAACTTTTACACTAGATCAAACACCATCAGAATAGAATAGAATATAAAGCTTTATTATCATTGTACACAACAAGCCTTGCTGCTGGCACAACAAAATTATAAAGGCTACATTCAAAGTGCTGTTATGTCCTAATATGAGTTAAAATAATTAAAAAAATAAGAAATTTAAAAGTAAACATAAAAAAAGCTGTAACATATATAAAGTATGTTGCAGATGAAGGATGATCACTTGTAAAGTGTTTGGTTGCATTGCTATTGTGTTATAAGATTGCACATCGCACCGTGATGGTGATGTTGGTGAGGGTGAGAAATAAAAGGGGGATGGGTCCGTGCATGTGTGCATTCAGAGTGATAATAGCTTGTAGGAAGAACCTGTCCCTGAGTGTGTTTGTCCTGGTTCTAAAGGACCTGTAACGCCTCATAGAGAGGTCAAACAGGCAGGTCAAACAGGTGGTAGATGGGATCAGGTGTCTGCTAAAAACGATCCCAGCAAGCCTTACCATGCATCCAAAGCAGAAAGAGGGGTTTTACAATAAGAAAATGAAAGTCCTAGAAAGGCTGTGGACACAAAATTTCCTCGATGTCTGCTAGCTTTTTAGAAGTTTTGCAAGGCAGAAAAAGCAAATATTACCAGATCAGGAAGTGACATCCTGATACACCAATTTCCAAAAAAAGACTGAATGTTATTTTTTGAACTGTAGAAAACATATGTCACTTCAAACCAAGGAAAAAGTCTTGAATATTTTATGTCACGAAATTGGCATTTTCACAGGTGGATGCACACATTTGAGATCAACTGTATAAGAGGAATCCTAACTCTGATGCATCTGTTTCCATGATGGAAATCTACATGCTGGTTTAAAGGATTTTATCATTTTTTATTATCTTTTTTATGATCTTATAAAAAAAATGAGCTGGTCTTATTAATGCGTATAAAGAAATCGAAATACAAACCATGATGCTGGTTTTCCTATTTTAAGGATGTACAATGTCATAACAGACAGCCAATCTGAAGCATTTATGGTAAAACCTACAAAAAAAGAGCAACAAAAATATAATGCACTCAATAAGCAATCCACTATTATTGCACTGAACAATTTGCCTTCATTCACCCTAAAAAAAGACCTGGCCCTAGTGATAACACTTCACAGTACAGAACATTCCTTAATGGACACCATTGTAAAGCGAGTGGATTATCCACAACATTAGTGTGTAAAATCCTTGTCTGATTGAGGCAAACATAGTTGAACAGAGTTTCAATCAGCATTTAAAGAAATGCGGCTACAGTAAATCTACTGTTTCCATGGGAGTTCATTACAAGCTTGGCTGCAATGCGGAGAGCATTAGGCACAAAATGGAAATCTTAGCATCGCCTGATATACTTTAGAACACACTTTGGATTTAAGAGGTGCAACAGCATGAGATTGAAAATATTACTGATACCTACCCAAGGTGTCTGGAGGCAAGGCCTGAATAAATCTGGACTGTGTTTGCGTTTTATCAAAGTTGACTTTTTACAAATGCTACAGGGGAGGCCGCTACATCAAAATGCCTCTATTCTCAAGGGGGAAAGCTTTCTGAAACTCTCTCACATCTCATCATTGGAAGTTCCGCTGCCCTTTGAAATAGTAGCGTTCATATAGTTTTTAAAAACCCAAGGCTAAGAAGATGTAAATAGCTAAGAAGGACATAGCTGATGTCATGCTGCCCTTGGATGAAGAATATTTGTCTGAGAGACTGCGGCCCCTGGGTGAACTTGGCATTTGATGAAATTTGTTCGGTCCGTGGCCTAATAGTCACTGAAGGCATTCTATATCTCTGTCAAAATTCCATTCCATTGTTTGTTTTATGTAATTTACCAAATATTTTGACATTTATTTTGTTCGAACCACAAACAACAGAGATCTTTGTAATTTAAAATATTACTCTGCTTACAAATGCCATTGTGTTACAGTCATTCTGTCTCATTTTGTGCCAATGCTCTGGTAAGATATTATTTATGTGCAGACAGTCTGTTAAACATACATTTCCGTGAGCAAACAAATACAAACACACCACACTACAAGGTAATTGCACCTTGATATACATGAAAATTTTATGCAAACATATGGAAATTCTTTATTCATTCATGCACTGCTTGTGCCATTGTACAGACCTGAACTTCTTCATATTACAGACTGAATACAGGCCACACTTCTTTGTTTTTATTCTATTCTTCAATAAAAATTCTAATTTGAAAGATTATGCCATTCTAAGATATTTTTTGTTATCCTCCCTTCCCGCTTTGTGGAGTAAACTTCATGTGGGCGGAGCTTTCTCTTTACATTCACAAATAATAAATTGAGGTATTTAAGATCAGCGTTCCTCCAGTCTCATCACTTGATGGTTGGTAATCCCGTCTTGTTATTATCTCTAAGTTACCCTTACTAGCTGCTAATCTTTATCTTTTTTCTTGTGTCTTTAAATCTATCGAAACCTTCCTCCATTCTGCCCAAGTGACGGCTGTGGTCTCTGGTCACATTATGAGTTTTTTTTTTGCAATAATCATACCCTTAAAACTCACCTCCTCAGAAAAGGAGCCGCTGGTCCTACTAATGCGGCCATTTTACCAGCATTCGTCTAATAATTTAATGTATGGCAGAAAGAAAGTACGAAAACGAAGTCTAGTCATGTTACCTAACTATCCAGCCTAAACTGGCCTCATCATCAAATGGTACTCCCCTTCTTGACCTAAGATTAATAATTTTTTGTAAAAATTACCAAGCTTGTGGGCACCACCTGGTGGATTTCCGATATATATATATATGGCCAAATTGTTCAGTCTCAGTTTATGTTTATGATTACCTGCCTGATAAGGCTGAGATATTTAAACAATAGATGAAGGAATAAGTTCTTACGCTGTGGACATTAATTGTACGCATTACTACAAGTAGCCTAATCCCAGACAACTTCTCTTTAAGCTAAGGGGAATTCATTAAGACAATAGATCAACCTTACAGCCAAAACATATCGTCAATAATTCCCATCTATTCTAACGCATGCAACTAACTACTACAGATCTTAGAAAACAATAATATGTGAGACTTAAACACAATTAACACACACAGACAGCTCCCCCTTTCGCAGGGGAGGGGAGGTGAGGTGGCCCTCACTCCAGGGTACTCAAGTCACAGATAGTGGAAGGAGACAAAGGACCATAAAACTTAGCTCTGGCTATAGTGGACAGAGCACATGGCTTGCAGGTTGACGTTGTAACAAACTGTCTTGGAACAGTCCTGATATAGCTCAAACTGGCTACACAAACAGGGTGAGGACTTCGAAGCTTTGAAATGAGGGTTTACCGGTGAGATGTTCAGTAGTTTTCCTGAACGGCTGGTCTGTTTTAGATTGGTGGCCAGAACGTTTGTTTTTTGTACTCCAAAAGCAGCTGCAGTTGAACCACTGTAATGAACCTGCTGTGCGTCTGCTTGTGTACGTGAGTGAGGCATCTTCCTTTATAGAAGATCTCTGTATGCGATACTGGTGGAGCTGCAACTGATTAAACTCTCCTTGCTGAGCTGGATTCTGTTGTCAACTATTTTGATATTGTTTGCTAGCTGCTAGCTCTCTTCTGCTTTGGAAGGAACCCCGCCTAACCTCATGGTGCTTAAAATTATAAGTAGTCTCTGCGCCAGAAAGTTTGAATTTATTCATGAGAAAATTTTTTTTAATTCTTATCCACGACCCACCCGAGGAAAAGAAACCTCCAAGCAACTTCCAAGCTCCCAGGGTGAATTTCATCACCATCCTATCCCTGCTTGTGATTCAAATGATCTATGCCAATCAATGATACAATCATACCTGTGCACACAGCACACACTTTTGTCAAACCACTCAGACAGCAAATAAATGACAACTTACAGTTTGAAGCTACATACAAAACACAGGACAGAGCCATCTCGAACAAAAACTGTCTTTTTACATCCACAATGATCTAGTAATGTCTTCCTTTTAAATAGTTAGTCCACAAAAAGTCCTGAAATCCAACATCATCTGCCGCTCAAAACTAATAAATATCAACAAGTTCTGGTTTCAGTAGCTACTTTAGAAAAAAAAAAAAAAAAGAACTGGACAGACTTTAAAATGATGTCCAGCTAATGCTAACTAGCATCCTATCAATAACCTAAAAAAACAAAGATGAAAAGCTAGTCAAAATTAAAAAATTTTGCTAAAATGCTAACATGTAATCAGACGTGAAGTAATAATCAGTACGAAAAGGTTAAGAAAATTCTAAAATTAGCAAAAATAACATGACTAAGCATGCTAATGTTAACTAGCATGTTATCATTAGCCTCAAAGTAATCAGTAGAAAGAGTTAGGAAAATGCTAAAATTAGCCAAAATCCTAACATGAGCTAACATGCCCACATTATCTGGGAGTCTTAGCTCGACTAGCAAGTTCTTAGCCAGTTTGGTTTGATTTCAGGTGTATACATGGATTTGAAAAGTCTGAATTCATTTAGCCTAACCCCCAATTTCCACTGCATGGGCTCCGCTCCGGCATGCACTCCGCAGCAAAAATGCTCCCATTGTAGTCAATGAGAGCATTTTCCCTGCCGCCGTCGAGCGGTGCAGGGCGCTGGCCGCCGTTTCGCAGTCCGGCAAAAATAGGATTGATTCTATTTTTGAGAAAAAATGTATGTTATCATTGCCTAACGATTGTACACTGCCCGGGAAGCCGATATTTAAAAGTGAAGTGTTTGTTTACCCCTAGGTTCGTCAACCAGCCCACGTGCACGCGCACTCAAATATGTGGTTTTAATTTCTGGCCGACTTGACGTCAAGGATATACCAAATATAGACATCACAGACCTATGCTGCAAGAAGCCCACCCTCCCCTCTCTCCCCTCTCCCCCTCGCTCCTCTCCCCCTCATATTCAGTCGAGCGCCGCCATTACTGAATTCTAGTGATGGGAATTCCAGCTCTTTTTGGAGAGCCAGTTCTTTTGGCTTGGCTCACCATAAAGAGCCGGCTCTTTCAGGCTCCTCAGATTTTCTGTTGCTTAAAGTGTATTTATTACCAAAATTAATGCAAAACGATGTGTACCAAAATAAGCAGGGGGGGATGAAAAAAAAAAAAAAACGGCTCCCAATGACGAGCCGGCTCCAATCGTTCACTTCAAAGAGTTAGCTCTTAGAGCCGGTTCGTTCGCGACCGACGCATCACCAATTCGAAGTACGAACTCTACCGTGAAAGATGCAGAAAGTTTCTTCACGCAACGATGCATGAAGAAGACATATTCGTGTCAGCCTTTTATTTTAATCAGCTTAATCAGCTAAAACCATTTCTACCAGAAACATAGTGCACACGTGAGTTGCTCTGTTGTTGACTGCCAGAATCAACATGGAATTATTTCTTCTATTTTTTTTACGCTGGAATTCTTTACGAATTTGGGACAATATCAGGCGAAGTTGGCATCAAAGCTCCGTTTGAAAAAGGGGCCATTCCAACAATCAGAGACTTGCCTGCAATTGAAACGGTAAGGCTGTGTTTTTATTGCTCTGCTGTGTGTAACAAACAGCAGCTAACTGCTAATTTGGCTATTGTATGCTAGTGGGAGTAGTAGATATGGGTTAGATATGCTGAAGCGTTACCTGCGGTGTCAACCCCCCTCCTTCCTGCCACCAATCAACGCGCCCCTCATTTGCATTATTACAATGCCCGTCCACGACAGCCAAAGTATTGCATCCTATCTCGCGAGACAATAATGCCTTCAGAAATAAGGGTCAGAGGAGCTCTGTGTTAATTTTTTTCAACTTTTCTTTTTTAGAAGGGCCTGAAAGACTATAATAGAGTGTGGGTATCCAAGATAATACTAGGTTATGACTCCTTTAATGAAAAGTGTGTGATTATGTATTTCTAATATTTACTTTTTGTATATTTATTTTTTATTTTTCTGTATATTGCTTTAATCATAGTCAAGTTAAAATACCAAATGTTCTAAAATACTGTTTATATGGTGTTTTATTATTCGTCATTCAGTTAAAAAAATATTTGACCTTATAGATATTATAGAATGTAACTGTGGTATAGAAATAACATCACAGTTACTTTACTGAGTAACTAATAACTTTTACAGTGTAGTAACTGAGTCACTAACGCAATTACTTTTTGGAAAAAGTAATTTGTAACTAAAATTAATTACTTTTTTTAATGTAAGATGCCCAACACTGGTGGTGAATCATCTGTGTGAGCAACACCAGCTAGTACAGAGTATGGTGTTCAATGATTGGCTACTGGGATGGATGCATACTTTCCTGCAGAGACACACTTAAAGAAATAGAACATTAGATTTAAATAATAAAGTGATGTCAACCGGTCCCACAAAACTATTTTGTTTAAATTTGAAGAATACCAGATGACTAGATTTCAGCAAACTGTCTTAATTAAGTGCTACATCATATACAGTTATGTTGAATTTACTTCATGTTATTATGTTAAGTTTACCAAACAACATTATTTAGAATTTCTGGAACACCATTTTGTTCCATTTACTAAAATCCCTTATGTTACATATTCTAAACATACATTGTATTCATGTTAATAGTAATGCATCAGTTTTATATGGCACTTTTCAAGACACCCAAACACGCTTTAGATTACTGAAGGCACTATCCATTCACTCACATTAATACTGCTACCCTGGGGCAGACTGACCATCACCGATCATTCATACTCAATCATGAACCAGCTATGTTTTTACTGGAGGTAAGGAGCGTGAAGTGTCTTGCCCATAGACACGGGAACAGATTGCTGGCAGCGGGGTTCGAACCGCCAATCTTCCGATCATTGGATAACCATCTGAGCTAACTGAATCCTGTTGTAAGATTTCAATAAATATGACTTCAGTCAACTGAATTTCATATATTATTTATTTATTAAAACAAAATTTGAGACCAAAACGAGGCATCTGTCCAATGTGCCGAACACATGTGTTGAAAGTCTTGTTGTACTTAAGTGTCTTGATGAACTTGCTCCTCCAGGAGGTGAGGAAGAGAAAAGGGAAAAGATGACAAAGAGATGTCAGAGACCAGAACAGCAGAGGGACTTGGAGCTGTGTAAAAAAAAACACACATTTACACATTACACATTTACATTTATGTGTGTAGAAGGTGTTTCTGTGCGTAGTTATGGAAATAAACTAAAACAATAACAGCCATCTATAAAACAGTTACATGTCCTTTTCCATAGCACACAATTCCAGTCTCTTGGCCTGCCTCCAAGAGTCAGAGAAGATGATATTTTTGTTTGTTTTGCTACTACTGACAGCTCTACTTGAAGAAACCATGATGATGTGGCCAAATATTGTCATGATTTCAGTGTCAGACAATTCAATTGCTTGACCAAAGTTAATCGTTGTAAATCCATCCATTTCCTGTACCGCTTAGTCCAATTCAGTGTTGCAGGGAAGCTGGAGCCTATCCCAGCAATTAGAAGGCGAGAGGAAGGGTACACCCTGGACAGGTCGCCGGTCTATTGCAGGGCCAACTGTTGTAAATTCTAATTAAAAATTTATGTTTTAGTATCAGTCCAAATCAGAGCATTAACTTCATCAAAAGACTTACTTATAGCTCAAAAGTCCCTGGCCTCTGCCTTCTCCTCCCTTCCACCCTATCCTTGCTCAGCCGGAGCCAGTTTTGGATTGCCGCTTCCACTTCAGCCTGTGTGGTTTGTGGAAAGGCCCCATTTCTGGGAACTGATGCTGCATGAAAAAAAACAAGAGTTAGGCAAAACCTAAGTTGGTCCGTGTTAGAGTTAGTGATTTTTAACCACTAGAAATTAAATGTTGTCAGGACTGAAGCAGTAGTGGACACAAATGCAGGCCTTCTCGAAAGGATTTAATATACAGGTCCTTCTCAAAAAATTAGCATATTGTGATAAAGTTAATTCTTTTCCATAATGTAATGATAACAATTAAACTTTCATATATTTTAGATTCATTGCACACCAACTGAAATATTTCAGGTCTTTTATTGTTTTAAAACTGTTGATTTTGGCATACAGCTCATGAAAACCCAAAATCTAAAAGAATTAGCATATTTCAACCGACCAATAAAAGAAAAGTGTTTTGAATACAAAAAAAGTCGACCTTCAAATAATTCTGTTCAGTTATGCACTCAATACTTGGTCGGGAATCCTTTTGCAGAAATGACTGCTTCAATGCGGCGTGGCATGGAGGCAATCAGCCTGTGGCACTGCTAAAGTGTTATGGAGGCCCAAGATGCTTCGATAGCGGCCTTAAGCTCATCCAGAGTGTTGGGTCTTGCGTCTCTCAACTTCCTCTTCACAATATCCCACAGATTCTCTATGGGGTTCAGGTCAGGAGAGTTGGCAGGCCAATTGAGCACAGTAATACCATGGTCAGTAAACCATTTACCAGTGGTTTTGGCACTGTGAGCGGGTGCCAGGTCATGCTGAAAAATGAAATCTTCATCTCCATAAAGCTTTTCAGCAGATGGAAGCATGAAGTGCTCCAAAATCCCCTGATAGCTAGCTGCATTGACCCTGCCCTTGATAAAACACAGTGGACCAACACCAGCAGCTGACAAGGCACCCCAGACCATCACTGACTGTGGGTACTTGACACTGGACTTCAGGCATTTTGGCATTTCCTTCTCCCCAGTCTTCCTCCAGACTCTGGCACCTTGATTTCCGAATGGCATGCAAAATTTGCTTTCATCCAAAAAAAATACTTTGGACCACAGAACAACAGTCCAGTGCTGCTTCTCTGTAGCCCAGGTCAGGCGCTTCTACCGCTGTTTCGGGTTCAAAAGTGGCTTGTAGCCCATTTCCTGCACACGCCTGTGCACAGTGGCTCTGGATGTTTCTACTCCAGACTCAGTCCACTGCTCCCGCAGGTCCCCCAAGGTCTGGAATCGGTCCTTCTCCACAATCTTCCTCAGGGTCCGGTCACCTCTTCTCGTTGTGCAGCGTTTTCTGCCACACTTTTTCTTTCCCACAGATTTCCCACTGAGGTGCCTTGATACAGCACTCTGGGAACAGCCTATTCGTTCAGAAATTTCTTTCTGTCTTACCCTCTTGCTTGAGGGTGTCAATGATGGTCTTCTGGGCAGCAGTCAGGTCGGCAGTCTTACCCATGATTGCGGTATTGAGTAATGAACCAGGCTGGGAGTTTTTAAAAGCCTCAGGAATCTTTTGCAGGTGTTTAGAGTTAATTAGTTCATTCAGATGATTAGGTTAATAGCTCCTTTAGATAACTTTTTCATGATATGCTAATTTTTTGAGATAGGAATTTTGGGTTTTCATGAGCTGTATGCCAAAATCATCAGTTTTAAAACAATAAAAGACCTGAAATATTTCAGTTGGTGTGCAATGAATCTAAAATATATGAAAGTTACATTTTTATCATTACATTATGGAAAAGAATGAACTTTATCACAATATGCTAATTTTTTTAGAAGGACCTGTAGAGGGACAAGTAGAAAATTGACGATCAACTCAAGACTACACAAAGACACTGAACACAGGGAATAAATAGAGGGATCACAGGTGAAACACATAAGGGTAATGATGAGGACGCTGTGCAACCCAAGAAGGCTTGAGCAGAGGAATTGTGGGAGTTCTATGTCAGGACCGGTGATCAGTAGGCTAGTGAGGCTGAACATGGAAGCAGAGGAGCAGGAATGACAAATGCTCATTTGATGAAAAAAAAAAAAAAAAAAACATAACCCCTCAGAGCAATAAACAGAAATATGTGCACTACACAATTAAGCACATAGTACTACTGCGTGGCAGTGTAGCACTCAAACACAGCTGCTGTAATACTTACTCAATAGAATTTCATAGACTGTTCTGCCCTTGATCCCAGTCTTCTGTCCCCTCCCACACCAATTCAATTTGGTAGCCACATCAGGGGAAAACAATTTCTGGCATACACACCACACTGTTTTTTTTCACTGTTTTCCCCCAATTATGGCCAGTTCTGCAATCTGAGGAACATGAGAGAACAATAGCAAGTGTTACCAAACAATGTAAATTAATGTCTTTCACATATGCCTGTGTTAATCTGGAACACATTACTTTGACAATGTTTACTGGATTTTTGCAGCCCAGCAGAAACAATAAACTCCACACATTTACTGTAGTTGAAAATATTTAAACTTTTTAAAACATTTTTGTGCATCTGAAACAGTTTGGTTGTTTGAATAATTAAAACATGATGATCCAAAAAAGCATAGATGTCTATGGGGGGAACACATCCTGACTGACGTAACACCGGTTGCCTTGGCAACGCATCACAACGGCAGATAGCCCACTCAGCCGTTTCTTTGAAAAAACTTTTTATTTTATTTTAAAAAACAACATTAATGTATTAATAATTGACTTAATATTTCTTTCTTTCGTAAGTGACCATTGTGTAAGCGGGATAATGCCGGGGTTTCCACAATCAGAAAAGAATGGAAGACGCGGAGGCGTGAACCGTCCAACACGAAGCAAACCGTTTTATTGGCCGCTCTAAGGAGGTTCAGTTTCAGTCTCCTTTCTATGATGCTAGAAACCACATAGACTTCGTAACAAGATACATGACTACCGTAACTTAACCTATATGCAAAAAAGTCAAAACAGGATGTCGAAACAATTAAAGATTCTAGAATTAAGACAGCCGATTGGCACGCTTCTACCTTTTTCCAACCAAATAACGTCCAATAGAGGAAAAACAATAGGGCTTAACGCTTTGGTGTCGGCTGTAGACCAACTCGTACATCACTCACCGGAAACGTTTAACTTTCACAGAGTGAAATAAATGACTTTTCTTGGCAATTTGTGGCTTACCTGAAACTCCGAAACTCACTCTGTGATGTCCCTTGACCGCAACTGACAGGATAGGTCCCGCTCTCTGGGGCAGATCTGGGGCCGACTTAAAGCCGACGCAGCACGACGTTTGATGAGCGGATGCTATGGGGATGGCTAGCGTGACATCACGACATCACTTCCGGGTCCAACCCGCCGCTGCTCCTAATGTAAACACAATGGCGGTTACCAAGGTTGATTCTTTTAAATGACTTAATCATGTAAATTATTACTTAAATCTCATAAATTATTTTACTCTTCTTAATTATAACTAATTCTCGTAAATTACTTTATTTTCGTAAATTACTTTATTTTCGTAAAATATGACTTTTCATACATAACTACCATAATTTTCGGACTGTTGAGCACACCTGAATGAGCCGGACCAGCTACATTTTAAAAGAAAGTAAATTTTGTTCATATATATGCCGCACTGAATGTAAACCAGATGTTTTCATGTTGTAACGTGAGATATTTACACAGAAAGACGGTAGATGGAAGATGTCTTTTTTTATTACCTCCGCCAGGACGTAATGTTTTCGTGCCCAATTATCTGTCTGTTAGCAACATAACTTAGGAAGTTATGGATGGATTTTGATAAGATTTTAAGGAAATGTCAGCAATGGGAATAGGAACAAGTGATTCCATCTTGGGGTTGATCCAACATGAAGCGCCTATTCACCCACCGACCGGCTGTGCTAAACTCCACTCCTTCCCCGTGTCAAAGAGCTCACAAGCGGCATCCCTCTCGCAGCAGCCCCGAATCTCTGCTCTCCACTGGAAAAGCGCAGCCATGCATCTCATTAACAGACATTTTATTGGTAAAGTACAGAATATTAGAAATATAACAACATGGTGATGGGGGGGATGAGTAGCCCTGGCAGAGGTCTGTGCTCTCCGAGTGTTCTACTATACTATATATATATATATATATATATATATATATATATATATATATATATATATATATATATATATATATATATATATATATATATATATATATATATATATATATAGATAGATAGATAGATAGAAATGTTTTGTTTTCATTTTTGGATTTTAATGTCTCATTTTGTCTTGATTGTACAGCGCCTTGTTTTTGACTTTTTGTCATCTTAAAGGACTTTATAAATAAATTGACAGATTAAACTAGTAAATGACAACTTTATTCTCATAAATATTGACTTTAATCTCTTTTATTTTATGTGGTCCCACTCCATCATAACAGCAACAGGTAATGTTATTTCGGCTAACGCTTAGTGCAAATACTGGTGCTAGTCCACACTTTTAAAGAGATCCAGCTTGTTGTATCAGTTTAAGCCATCTCCTCCTCTTGTTTTCGTCCAGAGGAAAGCGGCAGTAACATATCGTTTTATTGGCATAATTTATTTTATTGCAACACGGGACACAGCACTGCACCATTGCTACCGCGATTTGGTTTGGACATGGAAGTGACGTTTTCGGCTACGATGACGTAGCCACTAGGCATTCGCATAGGCGCTTATGGGCCGATGCTTGACAGATGTTATAAATTTTAGGGCCGACTTCCATCCTTAGGCCGACATCGGCCAGACGTATGTGTGCTATCTGGGATATGTTTAAATATTTTTAATGCTAAAATTATTTATTATTCAAAAGTAAGTGCCCTTTTGAGAATATCTTTACCAAGCTCAAAGAAAATCTAAGAATATTTTAAATATACAAAAAATTTACTTTGAAATGTATAAGTTTTAAATTTAGCTAAATAAGGCTCGTGCAAATGGAACTCCTGGTCATTGTTTGAGTGATCTAATGATATTATTTTTCCTACACTAACTTCTAAGAACCTCCCTGTGACAATATTCCCCTGTGATCAAAGGTGCTTTGTCAGCAGTGTAGACAGCTGACAGCAGGTCACTGTGAGTCTGAGTTCGACGGTAGCAATAATACACTCCACATGTCTCTGAAGACAAGTTGCAGCACACCAATTAGATTAAAGATGTATTTTACAATAGGGGGAGGAGGGTCCCTGGAAGAAAATAAATTATAAGTTTCCAAGCAGGATTCCAAAAAACAACTGCTGTCAGTTGGAGACATGTGTTACAGAGACCAAGCTTTGGTTTTAAGGTACTCTGTTGAGACTTTTGTATTCTTGTACAAAAGCAAAAACTGCAGAACAGTAGGCACTACTCTGAGAAGGAATTTCCCCCCCTTACAGATTACTTCTATTTCAGTTTTTTATCTCACTTCAATGTTTTAGATCATCAATCAAATTTTAATACCAGACAAATACACTGCCTGGCTAAAAAAAAGTAGCCACCTGGATTTAACTAAGCAAATAGGTACGAGCCTCCTATTGGATAATTACTGCATGGACAATTATCTTTCAGCTGGCAACAAGTTATTTAACCCCAACTGGTGCAATGAGTTGCTTCTTAATTCATAAACAACAATGTGGAAAGACACATCTCGTTGTTGTGGAAAATATGTTAGTGTGTTTGAGAAGGGTCAAAATCATTGCCATGCATCAAGCAGAGAAATCATCTAAGGAGATTGCAGAAACTGCTAAAATTCCGTTAAGAACTGTCCAATGCATTATTAAAAATGGAAGTAGAGTGGGGACCCATCATCTTCAAGGAAGAAATGTGGCCGGAAAGAAATCCTGAATGATCATGATCGGCGATCACTTAAACATTTGTTGAAATCAAATCAAAGAAAAACAACAGTAGAACTCAGGGCTATGTTTAATAGTGAAATCAAGAGCATTTCCACAAGCACAATGCGAAGGGGAACTCAAGTGATTGAGACTGAACTGCCGTGTAGGCACAAGAGAACCACTAATCAGTGATGCAAACTGGAAAAAATTACTTCAATTTGCTAGGGAGCATAAAGATTGGACTCTGGAGCAATGGAAGAAGGTCACGTGGTCTGATTCCAGATTTGCCCTGTTCCAGAGGGATGGGCGCATCAGGGTAAGAAGAGAGGCAGATGAAGTGATGCACCCATCATGCCTAGTGCCTACTGTACAACCCTGTGGGGGTAGTACCATGATCTGGGGTTGCTGCAGTTGGTCAGGTCTAGGTTCAGGAACAGTATGTACTCCAAGAATGAGGTCAGCTGACTATTTGAATATACTGAATGAGCTGGTTATTCCATCAATGGGTTTTTTCTTCCCTGATGGCACGGGCATATTCCAAGATGACAATGCCATGATTCATTCTGGGAGCATGAGAAATAATTTTCACACATGGATTGGCCACCACAGAGTCCAGACCTTAATCCCACTGAGAATCTTTTGGATGTGCTGGAGAAGGCTACCATCATCAATGCAAGATCTTGGTGAAAAAGTAATGCAACATTGGTTGGAACTAGATCTTGTGACATTGCAGAAACTTATCAAAACGATGCCACAGAGAATGTGTACCGTTATCAAAGTTACAGGCGGTCCAGTGAAATATTATAGTGTTTGACTTTTTTTTTGGTGTTAACTTTTTTGGGGGGCCAGGCAGTGTATCAACTGAGTAAATACAATAAGCCAATTTTAAATGAGGATTTTATTTATTTATTAAGGGGAAAAAAACTATTTATATCTCACTGGCCCATAGTAACATCCCCGTTGTTAAATCATCAATTTTATGTGATTGCAAACCTGAGTTCAATTTTACAAGGCACACCCAGATCTGATTAGTGTCTGACATGTAGACTCAAAGAGACAAAAAAATGTAACCTGTCTTACGACATGAAGTAGGGTAAAAGTTCTAATAGCAACACTTTATGCTCCAAACTAAAGAAATGTAAGAACAGATGAGAAACAAATTCCCTGAGATCTATCATTCTAAAATAGTTCTCAAAGCCATTTTAAAGGTTTTAGGACTCCAGAAAACCACAGGGAGAGCCATTATCTACAAATGGAGAAAAGTGAAAAATGGTGAACCTTCCAGAAGAAAGAAAGAAAGATAGAAAGAAAGAAAGAAAGAAAGAAAGAAAGAAAGAAAGAAAGAAAGAAAGAAAGAAAGAAAGAAAGAAAGAAAGAAAGAAAGAAAGAAAGAAAGAAAGAAACCTTAATGGTAGCAGTATTTGTATGTAATCCATAAATGGAGAACAGCAGAAGAAACAGAGTGAGAAAATGTGTTTCATCCATTCTCTGGTAGCCTAAAGGACCTTTCAAACTACAATCGACTCCAGTAGTCCTCTGTTTAGAAACCTATTTATCTGCATACAACAATGCAACAATGATTTTCTGAAGCACTGAGCAATATTCAAGAGGAGGTACGTACAGCTAGGTGGACCCTGTGCTCTGGGGTATTCGATATAAAAACTCTCAGTCAATACACATGGGATATCTATCAATCAAACTGTTTCAAAAAAAGCACAAAGAGGCCAGTCAACGTGGAAACAGATCCTTCACAAACTCCACACTACTCTCTGGATCATACCATCTCACACTTTATATCCCTTCTTGTTTCACTTCCTGCCTGTTTCTCTATACCTGAGAGGACAGGATTATTGCATATAAAACATAGCCATTATCCGCTTGTTATTTTAAAACTGCACGTCTTTTGCACTATTTTGGAATACGTGTTTACCCTTGACTTCCACCACAAGCTGTTTAGGTTTTGGTTTGAAATCCACATAAGCTAAATCCAGCATTACTATAGAGATAGCTCAGGATAATATAAGCCACTCTAACTGTAAGCTTTATCAAAAGGGAAGGTTTTAAGCCTGGTTTAAAAGTAGACCGGGTGTCTTGCCTCACAGACAAAAAACTGGGAGTTGGTTCCAAAGGAGAAAAGGCTGATAAGTGAAAGATCTGCCTCTCATTCTACTCTCAGAAATTGTATTATAAATTGGAGAGCTTTACATGTAAGCAACATTTTTAATTTTGTTTGGGATTAAACTTGGGAGCCAATGAGCAGAAGCTCAAGTTTAACAAATATGATCGCTTCTCTTCAACACGTTCGGAATTCTTGCTGTAGCAATTTCAATGAGCTGATTCTTTTCCCCACAGTTTTTTTCTCGGCTTCTTGATAATAAACAAATACAGTAGTTCAGTCTAGAAATAACAAAGCATGGGCTAGTTTTTGTAGGATAATGTATTTTTAATGGTGGTAATTTTGTGAAGATTAAAGAATCCATGAGAATATCCATGAGATCTAAATGATGTTACCTGGTAAAAAAATGACTAGAAAACACATAAGACATCAATATCTGTTAGAAATCAAGACATACAACAGACATTATTAAACTAGATTATGAGTTCAAAATGCATTAACAAGCTAATTTAAACAGGTGTATGGATACATGGTAAACTATAAAACAATTGTGATTTATGAAGATGTAATGTCATGCAACATTAACAAACACAAACACCAAGCAATCACTTATCGCCCCTTAGCAGGTTTGTGGAGCATGTCATCCTTAATCCCCTTGAAGGTCAATGGAGTGTTCAGTTCAGGATACAGTTCAGGCATAATAGGCCTTTTACACACTGAAATTAATCACAAATAAAGATATGATGACACTGTTTTATGAGGGTGACTGCACTCAAGAACCCTCAATGAAGTACTGCAGTACTCACCTCGGTTAACATTAGTTTCAGGAACCCAGAACCCTGCTCACAAGTTATCTTTATAAGCATTAGGTTAGTTTATACTAGTTAGTTTATACTAACCTAGAAATTGTATCACATCCATTTATGCACAATGAAATGGAGATTGACATGTTATACACAGTTGATAAAAAATATTGAGGATCTGCATAGTGGCAATTCAAGTAGGAAGCTTTCTACGATTGAGAATCTATACAGAGCTTATGTCAGATTAGTGAAACAAATTTGATCAAAAACAGTTAATGAAGAAATCAGATCTGTCGCTCTGGTGGTTTTTACTGGCATTTCCCAAACTCATTACAAGTTTAGGCCCCATGGCAATCTTCTTTAAAGTGAAAAATATCCACTGAATTAATAAAGAGGTGTTTAAGTGTTCAGTTGGGTGAAATAAACTGCCTCTCATTCATGACTATGCATGCTTTCATTGAAAAGCAGTGAATAAGTGAGCTTGAATAGAAAATGTGCCTCTTGTACAGTCTTTGGGTGCAGATGTTAGACACTGAATTTTATGCATCTAACAAAAGAGAAAGCAAAAATAAACAAACATCCCATTTACAGTTTGCTAAATTTAATCAACTCAAACTAATTTCTTAAGTAATTTTGAACAGCCCGAGGGTCCTCCAATTGAACCTGGATCAACCCACAGACAAAGGTGCTAAATTTATGCCTAATTTGAACATAAATGTTGTTAAGCCATACCTCTAAATAAACAGCAGAGCCTGTGCCACAACACCATCTAAACATTTCTACCTGCTCTAAACTCAGCTAAATGATATATGACATATAAGTATTCATATCTCCACCCCTGTGTGATGAATTAGTCACATATGTCTCTAACATGACAGAACATCATATTGTTTACACCCTCGACCCCCGATTGAAGCTACAGCCTTGCTAATGCTCAACATCTGTCTCAAAACACTCTCCACCTAAGTTTCAGACAGAAACAAGCCAAAGAACAACTATAGAAGTCATTTTGCCTGACGGCACTGAAAAAAACATTCTTACCTTTGATGTTTTACCTTGAAAGTTCGTTTTATCCACACTTTATCCGTTATTTACTGTTAAAAATTCATCCGAACAAGAGAAAAACACATTAGCTGCCCATTCCAGAACAGGAAGTCAGATGTGCGGTCAGAGTTTGCCAAATGTCATGTGACTGATAACTGTGTTTTGGCTGACTTACGATGAATCAAATTTCTGTGCATATAGGTTCATTCTATTGGCCACTTCACCAACCTTGCCTGCTGGTGTTAGCCAGAGGGGCCAATGGCATGAAATGGCAGCCTTGCGTCTGTCAGTTTGCCCCAGGGAAGCTGTGACTAAAATTGTAGCTTGCTTCCACCAGTGTGTGAATGTGAGAGGAGATGAATAATGGAAATGTATAGTGCTTTAAGGGTCTCAAAAAGCACCATACAAATGCAAGCCATTATTATTATTATTAATTACAGGCATGTCATTTTCAAGCAGATCTCTAAAAAAAGAGGTTTAGGGCTAACCAACATGTATTTTAGTTTTTTCCTGATAATTATGCAGTATAACCTCCATAAAGCGCAGGAATTCACTTTTTATATTTTCTGGGTTCAGTTTTTGCTCGACTACATTTTGTATTGACCTGTCAGATGTCACGTGTGAAAGTTAATATCTTATGCCACTTCATACATACATCTATATATGCAGTAAATCTGTCACATCGTGTTGACTTGCTACAACCTTCACTTGAACACAGTCTTGATGGAAACTCCAGACGTACCATTTCTTTTCAGCTCATTTTCTTTTTCATGCGCTGTTAAATGAGCTACTTTCTATGCAGTGAATCAACACCGCACAAGGACACAAGTCTGGCGGTGAAACAAAAAGCTAGACAGCAATCTCACATAACAATGAGCGAGATCAAAGCCACAGAAGAGAACTGTCCTTAAAAAACTGCTTGGGTAGGGAAAGTTTAAAGATTAAATTGATTAACCTGCATAGCCTGATTTTCTTTATCCTATGCATCTCAGATGTAAATACTCTTAATTGTGATATTCCTAATATTTTGAATTCTATCCATAGAGAAACTCTGTTCAAAGAACAATATTTCCATCAAAATGTCTAAACTGAAATGTATGTCAGCTCCATTTCAACTGTGGTGTGTTTGCAATGAAATATTCAAATCAAATCAAATCAAGCTTTATTTATAAAGCGCTTTTCATACACAAATTGCAGTTCAAAGTGTTTTACTGAATTAAAATGAACCCAAAAAAACACATTCCCATCCCTCCCCCACAGATTTAAAAGCATGATCATAGTTATACCCCCTTCCCCTCAACCCAACCGTCGTGTAAGCACACACTTAAAAGTAACAGTAAAAAGGACAATGAACTGAGTACAGATGAGCCAAGTAAGGACGCTTCTTCAAAGGAGCCATCTGCACCGGTAGCAGCAGATCAACAGCAGCCGCCAAGGCACTGACCCAGGGCGCCCAGAGGAGACAAGGCAGAGACCCCCACCTCCACCGTCCGCTACCTGGTGAGCACCCAGGCAGCTACAGCCGACCAGAGCTCCTGAGGCAGTGGGATCCCACAGAGGAAACACTGGAAGGAAGCTTAAAATAACAAGTTAAAGTATAAAATAAACAGAGAATAAGTATGGTAAGATTAAGTAGTAAAACACTGATAACATTTATTAAAACATTCAGAGCATTTCAATGGACTATAAAGAAATAATAATCAGTTAAAAGCAAGGCTAAAAAGGTGAGTCTTGAGCCTGCTCTTAAAAACATGAATCTTCTCTGTGGCCCTGACCTCCTCTGGAAGCTTGTTCCAAAGGTGCGGGCCATAATAATGGAAAGACACCTCCCCAAGAGTGTGTGTCCTGACTTTAGGAATAACAAGGAGACGGCAGCCTGAGGAGCGCAGAGACCGTGAAGGTTCATATGTTAAAAGCAGTTCTGAAAGATAAGAAGGCCCAAGACCATTAAGACACTTAAAAACCGCTAAAAGAACCTTAAAATCGAGCCTGAAACATACAGGGAGCCAATGCAATGAATTTAAGACAGGTGTAATGTGTTCCCGCCTCCTGGTCTTCGTCAGGACACGTGCTGCTGAATTTGGTAGAAGATGTAAACCAGATATACTCCTTCTGGGAAGACCAGAAAGCAAGACGTTACAGTACTGAATTCTACTGGGGATAAAAGTATGCATCAGTATTTCCATATTGGCCAGAGAGATAATTTTTAAAACCTTTAAAGTTCAACTCACCCCCAAATCCTTTTTTTTGCTGACAAACTGTATAAATGAATGTCTAATAGTGCTGTCTACATGTCAGGTCATTATTTGTTGTATTTTAGTACATTTTAGTAAAAACATAAATTTTGTACCAAAAACCGTTAGTGGAGAGGGCCCTCTTCAGGTTAAAACACACTTGAATTTTAATTGGGCATCACTACTGGCCCAGCTTAGGTTTCTGATTTCAGCAGGGGAAACTGACGACAGCCATCATTCAATTCAATTCAATTCAGTTTATTTATATAGCGCCAATTCACAACAGATGTCATCTCAAGGCACTTAACAAGAAGTCATTTCAATACATTTATACAAACATTCCAATCAGTTAAAAAGTTTCCTATTTAAGGAATCCCAGCAGATTCCTTAAATAGTATCATGTATAGTATAGTTGTACTATAACTGTTGTATACGTTTTTTGCTGAAGTAAAATAAACAAAACCCATGGGTACTAGTCCTAGGTCACTCAGTGCATATTTTCTAATAGAAGGAAGACAAAATTTAGAAAAATGTTGTATCAGTAAAGTTTGTAAATATTACCATTAAAGAAAATATTCATACTCTTGGCAGATTTAGGTTTAGAGTAATGTTCTTTTTTTAGTGTTTCAGCCAACCACATGCTGCCAGTGTAACAGTGAGAGAACTTTATTTGTTCATATTTTTCTTCCTGGAACTGAAGCAGTATCATTCTGGGAGAAAGGGTCCTAAAATATCCATGAGATGGATGGGCTTGGTCAAAACCTGGCCTTTGAATATCAGCCGGGATGGAGCATCAATAATGGATTAACAGCCATCAACGTTGCATATTAGATAGGGAAACGGAGACAGGCAACACTACTAAGGTGAGTGCCATCAGTAACCCTCCACCGCTCTCTTAACTGGACCTTGAATGAAGATATGATTTTTCTCGGCAAGGCACAACATGTGCAGGAAGGTTTGGGGGTTTTAAGAGTCCCCCGTTATCCATCACTAAGCTGAAATCTTTAAAAGGTTTCACTTCAGTGATTTGATTTCCGAGAGCTTGGAAGCAGCCTGCTGTAAGGATTTGCTCAGAATGCTTTTGCACAGTCAATATGATATGAATCAGGAGTTTGATTCCTGTGTCCTTTGAAAGTTAATCTCAAAGGAACGATAACAGCATCAGTGTTGCTGTACAAAAATTGTTACTGATTATTCTGTCAAAGATGGGATCTTCGACATTAAAGTAAACATTGATTTGAATCTAACATAAAAAGGAAATAGAAACTGTACTTCTCTGTGAGGTAATTATTTAACTATACAGAGTCTAAAACAAAAAAAACGTTTATGTAATATCCTTGAGAATACAGAACAGCACACTGATTCAATATAAACTTCTATCTCCTTCAAACTTCTCTAGGTTTATGTTATTTTATACAAAACTTTAAAACTACAGTGATCAAACGTTGACTAAAGAAGCCTAAATAAGTTATTAGATGCCTAGATCTAACCTTTTTGGCAAAGTTCAATGAAAAGTTAGTTTATAAACAAATGTACTTATTTTTTATTAGAAAAATCTCTTCAATGCCTATTAGTCACTTTTTTGGTCAAACCACAGCAATGATATTGGATGTGTAAAGGCTTTGAAAGACTAACGTCTCAATAGAAATGCATCAAAAACTGTTGTCTTGCTTTTATTTGATATCAGTGCTGCATTTGAATTTGTTAAGCATAACATCGGGATTGGGGCCCTGAAAAAATTAGGGGTTTCTTTTGGGGGGTTCCAGGTACTGTACTTAACAGATCATGATTACTTTGCGGAGGTGTGGAGTCATTAATTATATGACTTTAGTCTTGACTTGGACTTGAACCTATTTACTTTAAAAGACTTTATATTTTGTACAGGATCTAAAGTTTAAAACATTTATTATTTTAAAATTGCACACTTTTACGTCATTTCACTCATTTCAGATTTTTGCTTATTTTTGTCCATTATGACTTAAAAAGTTAACTTTTATTGTTACTGGTAAATTTTCTAATCTGTAATAGTAAGTATTTCTATTACTAATTAATTTCCAGAGATTTTAAAATTATTTTTGTACCCGGAAAGCCAATATTAAGTTTGTTATTTAACTGTTCATTCTAACCACATGGGGAATGCACGCTTTAAATATGTTAAAATCAAAAGTCTTGGCCCAGTCCTGAAAGGCACTAATTGGCCTGTTGGTGTGCGTGTGAAGTGATGTCGCAGAGAATGGCAATGTATGGCTTCCAGCTAGTTCAAAATATTGCAGGGGGAGACCAAAACAATTAAAGTGTGAATATCGGGCCGTGAAGGACCACAATCGCCAGAGTGGGGCAGAACGCAAGCACTGGAGCTGCTTTGCAGAAATGGGCGGCATTTATGGTGAAAGGTCACTGGAGAGAGAGTGGGCTAGATACCGGCTCCAGCATTGGCATCTTTAATGTCGGAAAGATGCTTATGTACACGCACACCAACACAAACGTGCACACACACAGTCTCCCGTGCTCTAAACAATCATACATATACAAACTCAATATACCTCTTTATGTTTTACAGAATCTAACATTGTAACAGGATAACGAACTAACATCACCAGTTTACCTGTAACATAATCCCAGTTTAGGAAAGGCAAGGCAATTTTATTTGTATAGCACACTTTCAACAACAAGGTATTCAAGGTGATTTACATGATTAGAGGATAAAGTAAAAACAGCAATAAAAGAAAAGCAAAGCATATAGCACTTAAAAATCATATGAATTTAGGATAAATTAAAAACAGCAATAAATCATGAAGCACACACAAAACATGTGATACATGAAAACATTACTCAAAGACAGCTCTAAACTCATGGGTTTTTAGTTGTGATTTAAAAGAACTCTGTTTCAGCAGCTTTGCAGTTGTCTGGAAGTTTGTTCCAGATTAGAGGAGCATAGAAACTGAAAGCTGCTTCTCCGTGTTTGGATCTAATTTTAGGGATGTTGAGTAGACTGTAATTAGAGGACCTGGAGGTTGGTTAAGTGACAGTAGATCTTCAACGTACTTTGGCGCTAAGCCATTCAATGATTTATAAACTAGTAAAAGTATTTTGAAGTCTATTCTCTGAGCTACAGGAAGCCAGTGTTAGGACTTTACAACTGGCGTGATATCCTCTACTTTCTTTGTTCTAGTGAGGACACGAGCAGCAGCGTTCTGGATCAGCTGCAGCTGTCTAATTGACTTTTTAGGCACACCTGTGAGCATGCTGTTGTAGTAATCAATCAGACTAAAAATAAACGCATGGATCAGTTTTTTTCGAGGTCCCGTTGCGACATCAGTCCTTTAATCCTATGCTCTTCACGTGATAGAAGGCTGACCTTGTTATTGCCTTTATGTAACCTTGGACGTTCAGGTCTGAGTCAATTACTACACCTAGATGTCGGGCCTGATCAGTATTTTCTAGCTGTATTAACTGAAGCTGTGTGCTGATTCTTGATCGTTCCTCTTTAGGTCCACAAGTAATTACTTCTGTTTTGATGTTTAGATGTACAGTCTGATCACAATGCTCATACACATCTCTCTTTGCAATGGAGGTTTCACCATCTGATCTAATAACAGGATATTTTTCTGAAAACTCCGTTTCTCCCTCAATCTATTTGTCATTGGTGGTGCGATACTGAGCACTATTGGTGAGTTACTGACACACTTCGAAAACGATGACAGGTGATAAATGAGAAGATAACCGGTGTTTTTGAACCAAAATTAACAAATGTATTTGTTCCAACCCCAAAAATACAACTGGTATTTATCTATACCTGGCCGTTCTCTACAGGGTTGCAGGGGGCTCCAGCAGTTACAGGGCGAAAGGCAGGGTACACCCAGGGTACACCCTGGACAGGTCGCCAGTCCATCGCAGGGCAACACAGAGACATACAGGACAAACAACCATGTACACACTCATACCTTAGGGCAATTTAGAGAGACCAATTAACCTAACAGTCATGTTTCTGGACTGCAGGAGGAAGCCGGAGTCCCCGGAGGGAATCCATGCATGCACAGGGAAAACATCCAATTTGAACCCGGGCCTTCTTGCTGCAAGGTAACAGTGCTACCAACTGCACCACTGTGCAGCCCATTGAACAGAGAAATCATCAAACAATATATATTTGTATAAAATATTATGTAAACATGGCCTACGTGCCACATAACTGGTCCCATACAGTCATTGTTTAATCATCTTAATGCAGATTCAACAGATTGTTTTATAGTCCCAAAAGCACAAGGCTAAAGTTCAGGAATAAGCTAATACCTAATAATGAGGTTAAAAACGACAGAGACTACTGGACACCTACATGTAGTCATGGACCTTAAGTTTAAGTAGCACTACCACAAAAAGTCTGTTATAAAATCAGCCTACTACCATCTTAAAAGCATTGGCATAATAAAGGGTTTCCTGTCAAAACAATAAATCCAACGGTATACCCACAGTACTGCTATCTATGTATAATATTGCTACTTGCAGTCACCTAAGAAATAATTTATTACCTTTTCTTCCAAATGTTGCCCTAAATGATGCTTTAATTACAAAACATAGCAGACACTGTTATTGATCTAAAACCTCAAAGATTGATAGTTACTGCTGAGGAAGTAGAAGGTTAACACCTATTTATGAGGGCAGACAGTGACTTTAAGAATCAGACGTACGTGGGAGTTCTGGCAAAGCTTTGAATTCAGACATAAAAGAGAAAAATTGATGCAAGAAACACAGAGGAAGATGTCTGATCTTGAGCTACATTCGCCTTTTAAGTTGAATGGTTGAACAAAATTAAAGTAAATTCAAGGTTTTGTGTTTATAAAAGTAAGTTTTCCTATTATATATAAGTGGGCCAGTTTATGAAACACAAGCTTTGGAATTATACCCCAAACCTACCCACCGACTGTTTTCCAGGTCCAAGATATAAAAGCCCTTCTTATACAGAATAGACCCACAGTCGCTAGACTAGAATTGTGAGGAAAAGTGTTTATACAGTTTGTAGGTGCTTTTTCCACAGCTCACCACAGTTAAAGACCTCATGACACGAAGTTGACATTTTTAAACATAACATAAAATAAAGAAATCTGAACCCAGTCGACTATGTCAAAGTCATAAACACGCCTTGTATAATCCTTCTAAGAGCAAAAAAATGCTGCGGTGACTAGCATTTTACTACTGTATCACTGCGCACTGAACAAAAGCCGATAACACATTCTGTTTGTTGACACATTTGACAGCAGCTTTTTAGCTGTGACTGGGACAGCTATTTTCTATTTTTGACAAAGAAAAGTGATCGCAATGCATTCGTGTTGTGTTGGGGGATTTTGCTCAAATACACACAAGGACTGTGTCAGTTTATTTAAGTTTCCCAAAGACCCAGAGTTACTGTCTAAGTGGGTGAAACAGGTTAGAACATGGCAGAATATTCCCCCAACTTTGCGCTGACACCAGAATGTTCCCGCTATCCTGCGCTGCAGAGAGATTTTTCTGCGACTGAATTTGTGATTCAAGAACGGAGAGCGCAGATAAAGTCAGGGACTGTGGACAAAATTTTGTTTCTGGACAGAGATAGCTGCATTAGATTAATTTCAGATGTACAATGTTTCAAAAAATTAAAAGGGACATGATTCATTGTAATATAGGCTAATTTACAATCCTTTGGGGATTGTGTTATTTTCTGTCTTTGATCGGTTTTTTGAAACTGTAGCCTAACGGAAAAATGTAAAGGCCATTGTTAGCAGGGCTCCTTACTGTGCGGCAGGAAAATCGAGTGAGAAAATGAAGCAGGACATCACACAAAAGTTCACTTTCTGACGGGCGGCTCAACCACTCCACTACTCCATCAGGTAGAGAGTGCGTTCACAAAAAGGAATAGGAATACCATCTGAGGTGTTTGTGTGACGAGCTTTTGCCGTCAGTTTATTATGACGCAACCTCTATTCATTAGTACAATAATCAGAAACACCTGTGGACACAAACTAACAGCCGTCCTTCATTTTGAAAGTTTACAATTCACGCCACTGACCACTTGATGCAGACGCACAGTTATTTTCACTTTTAAGCACAGAGTTTAGGAAACTGAAAAAAATCAAAAAAGATTCTTATGAGAGCATCTGTGCATCATCATCGCAGACCTGGACACCACATTCAATGCAGCGCTATTTCATCTGGCTGAGGCAATAAGAAAGTTGAGAAAGAAGTGTCGCTTGTTATTCCAGTGTGCGACTGGAGTGGATTCATCCTCCCTTATGCACAAGCAGGTGCACAATTCACATCCATAGACCATGAGAAAGTTGTGAGACTGCAGGTAAAATGTTCATATTTAGTACATGTTTTCATCTGCTCCATGTGTGATGGCACGATGGAGATTCTTTGTTCAGATCGTTCGGGCTGAATATTAACTAAAATGAATGAAGAATTAAATAATATTCAATATGTTTCAGATTTTCGGAATTTTCAGAACGACAATGGTTGTAAAGGGAACACGTTTTATCACTGCGCATATAGCCTATAGCCGACGGCTGAATAATTATAGGCTATATGAATAATCAATAATTATCCGTAGCAGTTTTAAAAACAAACTGACGCCCTTGTCCAGAAGAGACAGGTACATATTCAAAGCAATTTTGCTATAATTATGTCCAGTACGTCTGGATTAGTTTATTATTTTTAGTTTTAAAACTGCTTTACCATATTTACATTATGTAAGGTATTTTTTTCAGGTCACTGCTAAAATCCCTACACGTTAATATTATTATGCGCATTTATATCATAACATTTTTTTTTTTTTTTTAAATAACCCACTATTAAGTTATTTCTAATCCTTACCAACCTGTGTTTCCCTGATGTCACTTCTCCCGCTAGCTTCTCTGACCCGCTTTCTTCTATCCATCTCAGTCGTTGTGTACGGCTGGTATCTGTACGGTTCCATGTCTCTAGAAGCACCAGAACCGGCTGCATTTTCCACCTCTAAAACCATCTCAAGGCTAAAACTGGAGGAAGAATCTTCCGAGCCTTCAAATATGAGCGCCTCCATCAGGCCTGACAGCGTAGTTTTCGGACTGTCCAG
This sequence comes from Valencia hispanica, assembly GCA_963556495.2. NCBI lineage: Eukaryota > Metazoa > Chordata > Actinopteri > Cyprinodontiformes > Valenciidae > Valencia > Valencia hispanica. The sequence continues at coordinate 48,283,184 of OY747704.1, forward strand.
CCTGAGCAGTTCTGTCGCTGACGTCACATGGAGACGTAGCTTTGAAGCCGCGATTAAGCTAAGATTTTTGAAACTCTAATTATCACGTAAAATCAAGTATGTTCGGCTCATAAATTTACACAACCACATACTTTGACAAGATGCATTATGCCATAATACATTTACATTAAATCAGCTTGGTGTCATGAGATCTTTAAGCTAGCTAAATTGTAATCCCACTGGAAGGAGTTAAATATCTGGACTTGTGGTTGCTTTTAACACCAGCTGTTTTATAGGCAAGGCAAGGCAAGGCAATTTTATTTGTATAGCACACTTTCAACAAGGGGCTCAATAAGGTACAGATAACTCCCATCAAATAGAGTTCCTATAAAATGTGAACAGAATATGAAGTCTTTTTCATATGGTGCCCTCTTGAATGTCCTTACCTTAAGCCCTTTGGAGCAAATAGTTTAATGGTTGAATGCTTATCAATATTCCACTGAGGTGAGTGATGTGATTTCACTGTTGATTACCTCTGTTGATCAGCGTGATTGCTTTAGTGTTAGATAAATATGGGAAACTGCTGAAGGGAATGATGAATACATTCGGATCCTTGCCCGTCTCAGTCCAAACAATGCCTAGGATTATGACGGTAAGAATCAGGGGATAAGCCTGAAGGCTGATTTCATTAATCCTGATGAACTCCCCAGCAACTTTTGCTGAAATACCATACAAGGTCAGTGTGTGACATTAATTGAATTTAATCCAGAGTGCATTTGGTGTAAAATTTGACCTTAGTGGATCGGTTATTTGGAGTATGCAATTTCACAGGATTAACATGATACCAATCTCTTGCCTTTAATCTCCCAGTAACTTACACCCAAAATTGATCCATATCCCTAAATGGATTTTTTATACACATTCGCAATATCAGATGTATTACCTCACTGAACCACTTCATCAGAAGAATTTAGCATCAATTAGACATTTGCATTTCCGATCTTGCTCAGAAAGGCATTTTTTCTCAGTAGTGTTTCTGAGGAACCTGATAGAGTAGCTCCAGCCTGGCAGCACTACAGCCTGGGCAGTCTGAATCATGATGCATAAAGCATCATATTGCATATGAGCACCAATCCAAACAGCTTGTCATGCACATATATTTACAACAAAATTATTCAAACACAACTATACCCTTGGTGGATAGGGAATTGTCTCAGGGTGATAGAAGAGCAGTCTCGGACACCTAATCTTTTCAGGATGGAAGAAGAGACAGATAAAGGTGGATACAGAAAGAGGAGTGGTGAGGATTTACTGTAGAAGCAAAGTGGAAAGTGGAAACATGAGAGGGTGGATTTATGTGGAAAATTATTTTACAACTCCCTCAACTGACAAAATAAAAACATAGAGAAAGGTGGATGCTTCAATGACTTTCATACATCAAATAACAGATTATTTTAAAGTCTTTAGTTATACAGACTAATATTACCGGATAAAAATCTTATTTATTTTGATTTTATTCAGCTGCACTGTGACCAGGTTATAGGTTGAGCTTGAAATATTGTTGTGAATTGATGGGTGTTAAGTCACTTTGAAAAATGCCTGTGTGTGAATGTTTCAGAGAAGATTTTTTTGGACATCGCCTTATCTGAACAAAGGAGGTATTTATTTCAAATAAGCTTATATTAAGAATCTGTGCACCGAACTGAACACAGGATCTTTTTTGTACAGACAGCACACGCGCCGCCATATCTGGCTTTGTTACCTCTAAACACACAGCTCAAACTGTGAAACACAGTCTTCTTTGCAGATGCATACTTTTCCATATGTGTCATCACTCAACCTGTGCCTTTGACTGTCTTTAAGCACTGTTAAGCACTCATAACTTGCTTTTTTGCTCACTCTCAGTGTAAGGCTCTATCTTACCCCCAACTGTCACTGTGCGTGTATCTGCATTATATATATATATATATATATATATATATATATATATATATATATATATATATATATATATATATACACACACACACACACACACACATACACACAACTACTCACAATAAGTTAGGGATATTGTTAAAGATTCAATGATTGTCATACATATGGTGTTTGTTTCACTTCAGATATTTTTGGGATAGGGAGGTCTCACTGTGTACAGTGTGCCTTACATATTGGGGCCGACACCAAAAAATACTAAAGACAACCCCTTTCAATGTGGCATCAATTTCAACCTTCTGTGATCTGACGGTAAGTTCGTATCCACTCTCCGACCAGCTGTCACTCCACGTCTCTCTCATCTCAGAGAGGTTACAAGCGGCTTCCTTCGCGCACGAGCCCTGAATCTCCGCTCTCCGCTGGAAGAGCGCAGTGACAGGACGAACACTGCCATGCATCTCATTAAGAGAAATTTTATTGGAAAAGTACTGAAAGATAGAATTAAATACTAACATGGGGATGGAAGGGGGAATGAGGGGCCCTTGTCTATGCTCTCTGAGTGCTTTTCTAGTTTAAGACATGCTTTTTTTCAAACTTTGCCTGAAAATTAGCAGTACAGCACCAACACATCATCAACACAAGGCAAGGCAAGATAATTCAAGGTGTTTTACATGATTGTGGGGTAAAATAAAAAATGCAGTAAAACACAGACTAAACATATAAAGTAAAAACAACAATAGAGCAAGAAGCATAGAAAAAAACATATGATACATTCAAGTATTACTCAAAGGCAGCTCTAAACAGACAGTTTTTAGTTGTGATTTAAAAGAACTCTGTGTTTCAGCTGCTTTGGAGTCATCTAGAAATTTGTTCCAGATTAGAGGAGCATAGAAACTGAAAGCTGCTCCATGTTTGGTTCTGATTCTAGGACTGTTGAGTAGACTGGAATTAGAGGACCTTAGTGGTCTGGGGGGACCACTCAGTCACAACAACAACAACATGACAGTAACATCCATAGTTAGAAAATAAAACATACTTTAGCCTACCAGAAAAGTCATGGTCGCTATGTTCATTTTCCTCTTGCCCACTAAAGTCAATCTCACCATCGATTCATTGATGTCAAGCTTGAGTGCAGTAGCTCTATTTCCTTCTTTGACAGCCAGCTCGATTGCCTTTAATTTTAATGCTGCGTCATTGTGAGAGTGTGTGGTTGGTTTATTACCTTCACTTCCTAAAGGTGCTGCTGGCAGGTGTTTTGCAGCTGCTTCCAGCCTGATTGCGTGGAGCGCTTAAAAGTGGAGTGGTGACCTGGAGCAGACGCCAGATGGTTTTACACTCCAGTGTGGTAACAGGCCGCTACTCAGACAACGTCAGAGACGCATTTCGCAGGTATTATACCAAAGTTTCTCTCTCCTTGTGTGTCTTCTCCCTACCCACAGAACCACTGCCTCCGATCCCGAGCGTCTGCTCCTTCCCTGGAACCTCTTCCCACTGTGATTCCTCTTGTGTGCTCCTCGCCGACTTCGCACAGCCCCCACCAGCCAGTCCACCCTCGAGTACCCTCCACCGTGAAGAGAGTTCTAGGAAGGATCTAATCCTCAAGCATCCAGCTCCTTGACGGTAATCCTCCAGCCACGGATCCATCTGCTCTCCTCAAAGAGCCCCACGACTTTCCAAGTAAGACCAACCAGCCCACCAGCATCTCAGAACTCTGTCTGTATTCCTCGAATTTCCTCTCCACCTCCAGAGCCAAGTCCCTCTGCACCCATTCTACCCGGGGGTAAAGAGAAGCCCTGTCCGAACCCCCTGAGTCCTCCTGGTTCCTGCGATCCTAGTATCTAGCCAAAAAAAGAGATCAATTTACTTTCTGGATTGTCGTTGGTCTGTTCGCTCCAGAATCCGCTTGTCGGAACCATGACAGTCATATGCATTTATTTGTGTGTTTTTCATGATGAGGGTGTGTGCATGATGCACAACATAACAGTTCTAAATCAAAAGTCATTTATTCTTCGGTGCATAATCATTCCCCACGTCTGTCTTACTTTAGCACTTCTTGCTATAGATATTTTGTGGTGTGAAGCCATATGTGCATTTAAATCTCAGACACCCTCGCCAAATTCTTGTCCCAACTCTGAGAAATTCTTGCTCCGAATGCTCAGTGCGCAACTGGCAAATCAAAATCCTGCACCAAGTGGCAGAACTTGGAAAACAAAATGATAGGATTTAAGAGAAACATACTAAAACTTAGCTAATATTGTGCATTTTGGATCATATTTTAATATTTCTTAAGCTACTATCCTGTGTTTAAAAAAATTCACAGTAGATAGGTAGTTCATAACCCCTCTACAGGGGCTTTGAAAGCCCCACTCTGGCAACTCACATCCCACACATTTTCAAAAAGCTTGCTACGCCACTGATTTTCAAGTTCTGTTATAGTTTTTGGACTTTTTCTGCTATATCAACAGTCTTTCTTTTTAGAGCTTTTCAAGTTTTCACAACCTAAGATACAATGTAATATACAAAATATAGAAAATTAAAAAAGTGATGAGTCAAGCTCAAGGACTTGATGGTGACATATGGTCAAAATAATCAGAAATGTTATAGGGTTTGTCTTCATGATGCACCTTCAAAGTCCAATTCAAAATCTTAAACTATATTCTGTATTGAATAAGGGACCATTGCAAAGTTAGGTGTGACAGGTGTGACACAGGAGAGCTAAGAGGTTCTAGTCAGAACCCTAGCAGCTGCATTGTGGAGATGTAGGTGATGCAGGACAATTATACTTAGGAATGTAAAAAGAGAATTGCAGTAATATGTGAGACAATCTCAGCAGTGGATATCAAATTGCTCTGTCTTATCAATATACCTTAACTGATAAAACAAAAATAACACTTGGCTCAAACAGAGCAATGCCATCAAATAATTACAAGGATAAATTAGCTGATAGGCAAAGATGAAGTCTGTGGCTTTTCCAAATGAAAGAAGAATGGGAAGAAATGGCAGAGCACAGGTACAAGGTAGGGTGATGAATTGGTGAAAAACCCAGTCAGTTTGGTCCTCATTCAGATTGGCAATGACAATATAAGTGATTTTAGATTTTCTCAAAAATAATTTTTGCAAAAAAGGAAAAGAAAACAAGAATAAACAATTAATAATAAGCTAGAAAATGGACACAGTTTATAGCTCAGAGAAAGATGAGCTAACACCAGTTTACAAAGCCCTGTGAGGATATGGATTGAATGAGTGAAAAAAAGGCTGCATTTGAGTTCAGCGAGGCTTGTGGGGTGTCCACAGCTTACATAAATGATGGATTAACATGTTTACATCCTCATATTAGGAATGAACCCGTGGTGAACTTTTAGTAGAAAATGGAACTGAACAAAAAAGCTGACTTTGGAATGCTTTTAAGAGACATACTCCTTCACAATATAATAGTTTCCTTACCTGGCTCATCTGTACTTGGCCCTATGTCCTTTTAATTTTTGCTTTTAAGTGAATGTGCATGAGGGTTGGTTTGGAGGGAGGGGGTTCCAATTGCGATCATGTTTAAATTCTTTCGTGGAAGGATGGGAATGTGGTTTTATGTGGGGTAGTTTTAATTTGTAAAGCACTTTGAGATGCAATTTTGTATGAAAAGCGCTTTATAAATACAGATTGATTGAGTAAACCGTAGGGTTTTGTCATAGTAATAGTTTGACAGCGTCCTGTTTTTCCGAGGTTTTCCATAATAACAGTACACCCTGGGAAGACGAGATGGGATGCTGAGGAATCCCATCTCGTTTATTTTCATTTCAATATGCTTATGTGTGATAACAAGAACAAGATGTTAACCTATGGTACCTCTAAAAGGGAGTTGTGTTATATTTTTTTAGAGATTCGGCTAAGATACAGGCTTGGTTTGAAATAATACCCTCAACTGTTCAAGTAAAGTCATGTCTGCAGAGCCTTTTTCCTGAAGCATATTCACATTTTGAGTTTTAAGGTGACCAACTCATAAATTACAACACCTGCACCTTACATCTGTGTGAAGTATAATACCAGAAAATAATACTCTATGCTTGTTTTGCATTTATAAGTGACTTTTAAAAGAAAATTTCTTATGGGGCTTATGGTTTTATTAATAATAAGGCCTAATAACCCAAACTACAGACTAATTTTGCATGAAGCTGGAATCTTCTTGAGGATGACCGGCCGCTCTAACGACTTAGAGTGGTTTAAGCCCCACTGCAGAAAGGAAAACTGTTTGTGGTAAAACCCTTTTTAACACACAATGACCACTAAACAGTGGTCAGTTTGCTCTCGAGGATTGCAAATGTAAAAGCTTACATGTTTTATCATTAACCACGGTGTATGTGTATCTGTGCATGCAAACTTGCGTCTGCTATGTGTAAATGCTTCCTGTCTGTGTGTCTGTGACAGCAGCTCAATGGTAAGATGAATGTTTCCTCCCAGCTCACTGTCCATCCTACTGGCATAAATCATAGCTGCCATTCAACAGCTTTCCTCTATGCTGAGCCTCATTAGTCTAACCACACAAGAGCTTCCCCTCACATACAGCCAGGCATGAGCAATTGGTCATACATAGCTTCGAGTAGATGCTTTCAAAATACTTTTCCAATCCTGCACAAATTCACAAAGTAATATAAAGACACATTTTAGGTCACTAAGATGTAGCCACATACTCAATGTTACTCTAATCTGAGCCTTGGTAGGAACCATTATAAGAGGCTCTCAGAAGCAAAGTACAGGATGTCCTCAACTAATGTGTATAATGGGGTGCATTACAGGGGCCATAAACATGGCTGGGCAAGTGGAAAAATGGTTTAGAAGACGTTACAGCTTGTAGAGTATAAAAAATAGGAAAGCATCTATAAGATAATAGGCAGTCTAGCATTCAGTATCTCTGTAAAGTGCTCATGTATCAACTAAAGTTATTGCAGGTCTAACTTTCACATTAACTTTCACTTTTGCTCTAACTTTCATATTAGTTGTGCATAAACGCTAATCTTGGGGATGCTAGATATTTAGTTCAGCCTCCACTTGCTAATAGTCATTGACAAAGACCTTTGCATTACGTTTAGTAATGGGCTTCCAGTATTGCTTGGTCATGATGTTAAAAACAAAATAGCTGGGGACAGAAGAAGGCATTCTGCTGTGAGGCACATCTTGGGAAATGTTGAGCAAAAGGGGTAGGCGCAGAGTTAATATATTTCCTTCCACTACCTCAGAAAATCTGGTCTCAATAAGAGTTTTTATTTTTGACTTGATCATTTTCTACATAAAGCATGGAAAAGTGTTAAAAATTATATTTACTTTATTGGTTACACCTGACTAAGACCAAGGTAGGCAATATATTTGTCTTAAGAACCATTTTAACGGTTTTGGCATTGTAGCAATATGTTGTTGGAAACATTCTTCAGAGATTATACTCCATGTTGACATGCATATTAGCATGGTCACTGTTTCCATCATGGGAGAAGTGGAGGTGGTTGAGGAGTAGAAATACCTCGGAGTTCACCTTGACAACAGACTGGACTGGAGACTGAACAGTGAAACCGTCTACAAGAAGGGACAGAGCAGACTGCACTTCTTGAGGAAGCTTAGGTCCTTGAAGCTTTGTAGGAAGATGCTGCAAATCTTCTACAAGTCTGTTGTGGAGAGTGTAATCTCTTCAGCCATCATCTGTTGGGGTACCAGCATCAGAGCCAGGGACTTAAAAAGGCTCAACATCCTGATGAAGAAGGCTGGTTCTGTTCTGGGGATGACTGTGGAACATCTGGAGATAATAATGCAAAGAAGCATTCTTCATAAAATCAAAAAAATATGGACAACTCTTAGCATCCTCTGCATGAGACTATTCTGCAACAACAGACTGTCTTCAGTCAGAGGTTTCTTCAGTTTCGCTGCAATACAGACCACTACAGGAAATCCTTCCTGTCCACAGCCATCATTATCTACAACAACTCCTTAAAGAATTAATTATATGAGCTACAACAAGACTTAATTTCCCTCTGGGATCAATAGAGTATTTTTTGAATTTAATCGAATTTGAAAATGCATCAGGCAGTTGCTGCACATTTGTAGGCAGCAAATCCAATATGGGAATCTACCATTATGCCACATCCAGATGTGCTCTATCTGATTGAGAACTGGTAACTGTAGAGGCAATTGAGGACAGTGAACTCATTCTTATGCTCAAGAAACGAGATTAAGATTATTTAACCTTTGTGACATCACGTATTACTCTGCTGGATATAACCATCAGAAGATAGGTACAATGTGGACACAAAGGGATGGCTAACAGTACTTGGGTAAGTTGTTACATTTAACTGATACTTGACAGGTACTGTTGGAATAAAAACTGCATTGTGCCTTTGACTAATTATCTTTCAAGTTTATTTTCCTGTGTGAATGACAAATACACACAATTGGGACCATTAGTTGCTAGTCATCTGAATGTGCTTACATTTCCATGTGTACTTTTCCACATTTGCCTTCAACCAAGGTTTGACAGTGGAGAAACTCCCATCTAATCGAACCCAATATTCCCCACAGCCTCTCTTTTTTGCACAAGCCAATGTGAGGAGATCTGAGTCATCCTGGGGTGAAAGCCTGTTCCCTCGTTCCACCTCCCACTATTTTCTTCTCTGTCCCGCTATCTCTGCGTGCACCAGTCATCTGTTTATGTGCCTGGATTTCTTGCCTTTTCAGGGCAGACTTGAGAGTCACAGTGGCACCAGTGCCCCCAGGCCAAAACAAGGCTTGATGAGAAAAGGCACACGTTTCTCTTTCCTTTCCTCCCAGATGATTACCACATCCCTGTATGTAGACTATATATGGCTACCTATTGCTGAGGATCCTGATTAAATTGCTTGTTTTTATAGTTAGATCATGCAAACACACCTTTGTGCCCTTTGAGATTTTTTTTATTCTCCTCTAAAGCCTACAAAACACACCTGAGACACTCTTTTTAGTTCAAAATATGTCAGTCTTTAACAATATTATCAGCCCAGGTGTATGATAGGGAATTTCTTTGTGTTGAAATGTCATATTTTAAACCTATCTTATTCTATAAATTTAAATTCCGTGATTTTGTAATTTTTCCAGGATTCTAAAGTGGCTTTGCCACAGTCTTCCATCTTGACATTTAATTCAGAAAAAAAAAAAAATCAGGAAATGTCTGAATAATTTGAAAAGCTTTAACTTTGAAACACATTTTAGCCCTATTAACATCATATATTAACGTTTTAGCTTAATCCTTTCTATCATCTTGAAAAACCAAGTTCACGTGATGGTGGTTGAAGCATTCCCCTGCAAAATCAGAAACTGTTACAATAAGATGTTCTTCAGCTGTCTCTGGTTACATTTACATAAATAGATGCAATGTAAACAAGTAATGTTTGCATCTTTTTCACTTGGACTTGTCCACAGTAAAAAAGACAAAGAAAATCTAAATAAAAGCTAGAGAACTCGTTTGTGGTGGCTGCAGTGGCTTAGGAGCTAGGGATTGTTCTGTAGCAGGTGGGTTGCTGGTTTGAGCCCCCGCTCCCTCCATTTCAGACACTTTACTGTTGTGTCCTTGGGCAAGACACTTCATCCGCTTTGCTTTTGCAGAGGGCTCATTGTCACCAATTTAATGGCAGTCCCACTTCTGTCAGTCTGCCACAGGGCAGCTGTGGCTACAATGTAGCTTACCACCATCAGTGTGAGAATGTGTGTATGAATGACTGATGCAAAACGCTTGACTTGATAAAGTGCTAAACAATTACAGGTCATTTACCATTACCATTTATGTTTCATAGACTGCAAAAACATTTAGTGTGATTAGATACACATTTTGTAAGCATTCATTCTCCAAAATTCTGAGTAGTTAATGTCTTTTTTTAAACATCTGAAAGATTCTGGAAAGAGACCCATATATTTCTGTCGAAAGCCTGGGCAGACTGTCTCATGTTGCTAACCAGCAGTAGGATGGCTTAACCCTAAATCAAAGCAGGTTTCCAAGCAAATGTTGTTACAATTTAATGAGCCTTCTAACGCTCTGCGTTTTAGCTACAAAGCAGACTCAAAATTCATAATAAGAGAGCAGTCTTGACCAGGGCATGCTTATTAGATTAGTACTTCAAATAAATACAAGAAAATGATTTATGCTTGTCCTTTTACAGCCTAATCTCTATGGGAGTACCATATGGCTAAAAACCAGGGGTGTAATGCAACATGAAAATTTTCAATAGCCAATAGCTTTTTGCTTTTACAGTATATTGTGGAATTCTACATATAATTTACAAAACAACACCAAAACACACCAAACAACAACAACAAAACAAATGAAGAACCTCCACTTATCACCATGTATGTATGTGATATGTCGTACTAAGCAGGATAAATGGTTCCATTTACATGTTTACATTGTCCAAAAACAGTATAGAGTTCCCTACAAACATTAGTTATCCTGGTCATATTATAACTGATGAGTTGATATATTACTATATATATGGTGTATATTATAAACAGAGGCAAAAACCATTGCACTTAAGTTTAGACATTGTTCTACAGTAGTTAAAGTGACTCTGTTCAAAGCCTACTGTATGACACTCTATATAGCCAACCTGTGGTTAGTTTCTAAGTAATTCAGTATGTAGAAGTTAGAAGTTGCTTACAATGATGCAATCCGAATTCTACTTGAGATTCCCAGAGGGCAGTGTGATAGTCTCATGTTCATGTCTTTAGCAGTTAACATTTTTAGTGTTCTTTTAAGAAACCCGATGTTTACGTTCATCCGATGGCTGGAGGAATCTTCCAACAGTTTCCTGGTTGCGCTCTCAAATCTCATTGTGAATTACTCACCTTACAAATCCAGTATGGGGATGCACTGGCTTAAATGTCTACCTTTGTTTGAATGTACATTTAATTAATTGTAATGTAACTAATTTTTTTTTTTTTTTTTTGGTGTGTTTACGGACAAATGTCTGTTATATATATGGTATTTAAAATTAGTTAAGTTTCATATTCAGCTACACGGACAACAGAAAAAAGAGATGGCCTGAACCAAAGTTTTACATTAGTGTTTTTCAGCAGCAGTAAGTAACAATTAAGGTATATCAAGGAGAATGTAATGATCACTGGTACAGAGAAAAATATCCTACTGCCTACAGAATTTGACCAGCCCAAAATGCCGAATGAAACTTTAACCCCTTAAGGCTAAAATCATATTTTTAGTCAAATTGTGTTGTCCCATTCAAGACTTTGTAAATTATTGATATCAGTCTTCTAAAGCAACAGAACACCTTTGACTACATGTTGTCTGCAGTTATTCATGTAGAGATTTGTCAATGTGATTAATGATTAAGATTAGGCTACCTGATATAAATGTTGCAACATTTGAGTTGATCATTTGAATGCAACGCCGAACGTGTCGTTGCCGACACATTTTTGCTTGCGCACTTTGCATAACCATAACTATGCAACGGTTTGTGCTATCGGAAAAACTGAAACAGATTTAGAAAGAACTTTGCACTTTCAGGTCTGCATAGTGTTATTACGGTAATTTGTCTCCCGCGGTTGCAGGAAGCCCGCGAAGCTGCCTCTTTTTCTCCCCTCTTTCACACAGAGAGGAAAAACAGGTTGGAGCGCAGAAGTTTGTCTCCAAAACGACTTCCCGGATTATAAAACAACCACAGAGGTAGCTGGATGGTTTTGAGTTTTAAGGAGAAGCAGCAACTTCTCGTGGAAAAAAAGGTAACATTTGAAAGATTGAATAATGTGTTTTGATCTGAATTTCTGGATGAATGAAGCTTGCTAGTATGTAGAAAATGTTTGTTTATTTTACTTTGCACACACAGTTGGATGCCTTGATACTCATTATGTGTTGATTTTATTCTTTTAGAACAATGTACCAAGTTTGTAAGTTTGTACAATGTACGTACATTTGTACTTTTCATGCATAAATGTGAGCTTTTGCGCACTATAAAGATGTCACTCTTAGTAGTTTTCCACACTCTGCATGTATGTCTGCATAGCTTACCATTCCTTTTCTGTATAATATAGTGTGGGTTTGAGACCAGCTGAATTTTTATGTATTTATTTTTCCACTACTTTTAAAGTGTTGTGATGAGGAGCAGCTGGTTTCCTGTGGAAGAACTAGGAGAGGAAGAGGAGGATCTTTGGTGCCTACTGGAGGAGGCTGAAGGGATGCTGGGGTTCTGATGATGCTGTGAGGGACCAAAGCCGTTCACCACATCATTCCAGGTGGAAAACTGAGGCAGAGCAAAAAAACACAAAAACTTCAGCCCCCACTTCGTTGGTTTGGCTTTCATGTGTTGTTTGATACCCAGCCTGGCCTTGTTTGCCACCATTCTTTCATCCACTGCAAGGTGCTGTCTTGGATGGTAAAAGACCCTGCACCTTGTGCCAATCATTTCCATTAGGGCCCTGACCTGGTGGAGTTGGTCATAATCTTCTGTCTAACCTTTTTGTCTTCATTTTCTTGATCTTTCTCCGGGTCACTAATCCAAATGTTGGTCACCAGTCCCGAGACATGATTGTGGCAGGCAGTTCTGCATGGAAAATTGTTCCATTATGCCAAAAGTCGCTGATCTTTGGGAGGCGGTTGAGGTACTCCATGATCAGAGTACAAGTGTGAGAGCTGTAATGTGGGCCTGTGCTTGCAGGTAGACAGGAACTGTCACTGGCTGTACCATCAGGACTTGGAAGTATGAGGAGATATGAAGGGAGCGGAAAAAAATGTCTGTACATAGTTTTAATTATTGGCCTGTTTTTTTTTCACAAGTCAGAGATAAATAAATTTTTTTTTTTTATATGTTTGATACTGTTGAAATTGTTAATTCATGATGAAAAATCTGAACTTCATGTTCATCTGCAGTGTTTTCTTATCACTAAAAGTCTAAAGTCTAAAATCTAATTTCGATTTTGTGTTTTTCTTCATTTCAAACTGTTTTTACACTGGTTAAGTATACAGTATATTGAAAAATAATGCGATTTATTGAAATTTCAAAGTGTTCTGGAAAAATGGAGCCATAGAATTTCCTCATGTGACATGTTTAGCCAATTTTATAGTTAAAAAAAAGAAAAAAATGCAAGACGGACATTTTGAGGCTCAGGTATTAAATAGTATTCCCATAGAATTGAATGACCTGTCGTATCATTTTGCATTTCCATGGATTTACGCAGGAAAATAAAACATTTTCATGATGTTTGCATTCTATATTTATCATATACACAAATACTTGCATGCAGACATGAATCCAAATATCGAGATGGGAGAAATTTAATACATTTTAACTTTTGAGTAACATCAATTATATTTCATAACTAAACAATATATAATTAACCCAATTTCCCCCAATAAATGACAATTGAGTTTTAATCATGTTGCAAACATCATATCTGTGCGTCAGCGTCTGTCAGCCCCGCCAAGACCTGCTCCCTATCAAGCATGGTTTTTAACTGGTTTTAAACCTTTTTAAAAACTGGTTTTAACCGATTTTTGACACCACTAACTTATTAATAATCTGGACGTTTTTTTATCGGATCGGTGGGAAGCGCGGACTACTTCTCCCCTCACCATGCCTCAACTCACCTGCAGTCCTGGGTGTGATGGCTGTGCAAAACAGAAACAGAGGGTTCTGGAGCTGGAGCAGAGGATCTCAACACTCCACCAAATCCAGGACCATGGGCGCGACGTGAACATCCTCTTTGGCCGGACTTTCGCCGCCGCCAGCAGTGCACAGCTGGCGGACACCATTCCCTGCCAGCCCAGCGAAACTGTGGAGGGAGGATCCATTGCTGGGCCTCCAGGCGGACTCGGGGTGCCAAATGCCCGCATAATATCTGCAGCAGAGGAGGACCACTGGTTCCAGCAGGGGGCTAAACCAAAAGCCCCCATCAGCTCCACTCCGGTGCTCCAGGGTGCCCAGTTAACGGTTGGGCCCGGCCGCGGTGGGGGCGTTTGGAGCAGCCGCCACCGGTCTCCTCCAACCTTGCCTCTATCAAACCGTTTCAGCGCCCTGGATGCGGATTTCCCTCCTCTGACAGCCCCTGGTCGCCGTAGCTTTGTAGGAGCGCCGCATAATCCCTCCAAGCAGCCAGAGTAACAACCAGACTCCTGCAGCCCTCCACGTTGCGCCAAACCCCAGGCTGCAGCCAGAACTCGCAGAGGAGTGCTCCACTTCACCCCGAACCCACGGAACGAGCCCTCGGCCCCGATTAGACATCGCTGCAGTCCTAGGGAAGCTTCTCCACCTGGCATACAGAGAGTCCTGGATGGTGAACGATCCTCTGCCCAGCGCAAACATCCACCTGCAGATCCGCCGCCCACCACACTCATCATCGGGGACTCTAGCATCAGAAACGTGAGGATGAGAGGAGCCCTCACACTGTGTTTCCCTGGTGCCACTGTCATGGACATCACGTAACAGATCCTTCAGCTCATTGATCATCACAAATCTGTGAGTAAAGTTGTAATTCACGCTGGCACCAATGACATTTATAAACAGCAGTCTGAGCTCCTGAATTTTATTCACCTTTTTAATCTTTTAGAAAACACACATGTCTCTGTTTTTATCTCTGGCCCCACCCCCACCGTCGGCAGAGGAATTGGCCGTTTTAGCAGACTTTTATCCCTTAATACCTGGCTCTCCTCTATCACCGCCGTTCGCAATATTGGTTTTATAGACAGTTTTAACATTTTTTGGGGCAGGAAGCACCTGTTTGGACCAGATGGGCTCCATCTAAATACACAAGGCACTCGTACACTGGCATTGAGCCTGGCATGTCCACGCCCACCCCCCCTGTCAACACTGGCCACAGCTGCCCCTTCCCTCTCTGATTTCCACATCCTGATGTGCAAATGGTCCCTGCTCCTACAAACTCACCCCTGATTTTAACAGTAACTCACGTACTGGACTTGGACCTTGTTCTACCTCATTCATACCTGTTCTTATCAGGAGAGAGCGGACTAAAAATCATAAACCGAACAAATGCAACCCAAATAATCTCAAAAAGTTACCAAAAGCCCCACTTTCAGTAAATCATACAGTCCCTCCATGTCCAATCACTATTAATATGGCACTTTTTAATGTTCGCTCTCTGCTGAACAAAACTTTTATAATAAATGATCTGATTTTAGACCACCATCTTCATTGTTTATTTTGTGTATTTGTGTGTTTGAGTGCAGATGCCCCTGTTGTTCTTACAGAGGCCTCCCCACCAAATTTTAACTTCACTTATTCTACGAGGAGTAGCAAAAGGGGAGGCGGAACCGCTTTTATTAGTTCATCAACACTTTCCACCAAACCTGTTTTATTTGATAACTATTTTACTTTTGAATATAATGCAACTGTTTTTAGCACTCCTCAGATTTTATGTGTCACAGTTTATAGGCCTCATAAAAAGAGTGCACTTTTTATTCAAGAATTTCAGAGTTTTTATCAATTTTGCACAACTCCTTTGAAAGGATCATTTTAGCTGGTGATTTTAATCTACATATGGATAACCTTTTAGACCCTTTATCAACAGATTTTTTAAATATTCTGACTTATATGGATTTTAGCCAACATGTCATGCAGCCGACTCACAACAAAGGACACACCCTGGACTTGGTCATCACGCATGGCCTGTCCACCCGTGTGTCCTCTGTTGTTGACTTGGCTGTCTCTGACCACTACTGTGTGTTTTTTAACATCACCAGTTTTATTCAACAGGAGACCTCTGTGAGAACTGTCAGGAAGCGCCATCTAAGCCCTAAAGTGGCTGCAGGTTTTCTGGAAATCTTTGAAAAGAATCCTCCCATTGTTTTACCTGCCCCCTGTAATTTTATTGTCAATGATTTTAACAGAAGTCTTCAGTCCACTCTTGACCGGCTTGCTCCACTACAAGTTAAAAGTTTAAAATCTAAAGCTGCAACACCGTGGAAAAATGAAAACCTCAGAAAAATGAAGAGAAATTGTAGGGCGGCAGAGAGAAAATGGAGGAAAAGTAAAACAACAATAAACCATCAAGTATACCAGATCTTCTCAAATTATACAACAATGCAGTAAGAAATTCAAGAATCTCTTACTTCTCCAAAATTATCTCGGAACATAAAAATAATTCCAAAATCCTTTTTTCCACTATCGATAAACTTTTTAACAGAGCTACTAATGCATTTCTTAAAACCCCCTCAAACACTCTTTGTGAGGAGTTTGCAGACCACTTCAGAGGGAAGGTAGACACCATCAGATGTAAGATTTTATCTTCTCAGAGTAACATGGTTTTAGACAAATCTGATCATGTGTCTTTACCAGAGGAAACACTGGACAGTTTTGTCCTGGTAGAGGCTCGGACTCTTGATAAAGTTTTCTCCTCAGTGAGGCCCACCACATGTGTCTTGGACCCGATTCCCACGTCCTTCTTTAAGCAATTTTATGGATCTTTTAGAGATGAAATTTTAACCATGATGAATTGCTCTGTTCAGATGGGGGTCTTTCCTGCCGCCTTTATAGGGGCAGTAGTGAGGCCCCTGTTGAAGAAGAGCAATTTAGATTTTAATGATTTTAACAATTTCAGACCGGTATCTAATTTACTTTTTTTAAGCAAAATTTTAGAAAAAATTGTTTTAATTCAACTTAATGATGTTATTAATGAGCACAATGTCCTGGAGAAATTTCAGTCTGGTTTTAGGGTGAACCACAGCCCAGAGCAAGCCCTTTTGAAGATTTTAAAGGATTTTAGATTAAAGTATGACGCACATAAGGTGACAGTGTTGGTTCTACTGGATCTAAGCGCCGCCTTTGATACAGTAGACCACACTATTCTTTTAACCCGTTTAAAACAGATTGGCCTCTCTGGTGCTGTTCCCAAATGGTTCACATCCTATCTCACAGACAGGACTTTTATGGTAAGTTTAGATACCTGTTCCTCTAGGGTCCATAGGATTACACGTGGTATGCCCCAGGGTTTGATTTTAAGCCCAGTGCTTTTCAACTTTTATATGCTCCCTCTTGGTAGCATCATCAGAAGACATGGAGTTAACTTTCACAGTTATGCTGATGATACACAGTTATACATCTCCATGTCTCATGATGACACACGGCCAATGGATGCACTTTTTAACTACATTTTAGACATTAAATCCTGGATGGCAGAAAACTTTCTCTAACTCAGCCAGGACAAAACTGAAGTTTTAGTTATCGGTCCTGAGGCTCAGAGAGAGAAACCTATACCTAAACTACAATCACTGTCCTTTAATTCTTCTTTACAAGTGAAGAACCTGGGAGTGATTTTTGATTTTGACTTTTATCCCTCACATTAAAAATATTACTAAAATAGGTTTCAACTAAAGAACATTGCCAGAGTCCGCCCCATTCTCTCTCGGGCCAACAAAGAGACACTGATGCATGCTTTTATCTCCAGTACAATTGATTACTGTAATGCCCTGCTTTCTGGTCAAAAAGAGTATGTCAGGTTTACAACTACTACAAAATTCAGCAGCACGTGTCCTGACAGAGACCAGGAGCCGGGAGCACATTACACCGGTCTTAAAATCATTGCATTGGCTCCCCGTACATTTTAGGATCAATTTTAAGGTTCTTTTAATGGTTTTTAAGTGTCTTAATGGTCTTGGGCCTTCTTATCTCTCTGAACTGCTTTTACCATATGAGCCTTCGCGGTCTCTGCGCTCCTCTGGCAGCCGTCTCCTTGTCACCCCAAAAGTCAGGACACACACGCATGGCGAGGCGTCTTTCCAGTTTTATGGCCCTCACCTCTGGAACAGGCTGCCAGAGGACCTCAGGGCCGTGGAGAACGTTCATGTTCTTAAGACCAGGCTCAAGACTCACTTTTTTAGCCTAGCTTTTAACTGATTATTTTTTATTATTGTTTGTTTAATTGCTCTGCATGTTTTATATGATTATATTTTTTTCATGTGTTTTACTATTTAATCTTAGCACATTAATTTACTGTCATGTTTTCGGTTTCAGGACTCTAGTGCAGACACACGAACGACTCAGGGACTCAGAGGTTAGTAAGAGAGTGATTATTTATTTCTCTTAGGAGGAAACCTTGGAAGCTTGGAGGACTAGGAGGGAAACTCCTGGGCCTCCAGACTGGGAGGTTGAGCCGCCACTGGAGACTAGAGGAGAGGTAGATGAGTGGAAGACAATGTGCTGAAAGAGTTCCAGAAAGTTAGTGCCTTACTGGCAGCAATGCTGGGTTTCCACATTGAGGGATCAGAGAAGGCGTGTACCGGAGGATTGCCACTCAGAGGTGGTCCTGGGGGAATGCCCAGGAGGATGAGCGAGGGTGGACAGGCAGATTGAAGACTGAACCCAGCCGGAGGAGCACGACAGAGAGAAGCAGGGAGGCAGGTGAAGGAGCAGACGCTGGAGACTGCGATCGACTGACGAATTGATCCAGGGAGCAACCGGCGCTGGAGGGAGGAGGAGCAACAGTAAGTTCCTTTTCTATAAACGTACAGATCAAAAGACGAACGCTGAAAGCGGCCTGTTACCACACTATTGACGTTGACCATCTGGCATCTACTCCAGGTAGGCGCTCTCCTTTTATCCGCTCCTCCGTGATTAGGCTGATCGGCTTCAGCTGGGAGAAAACACCAAGACGCATCCCTGAGGAGGAGAAGGTGGGCCAAGCGCGCACACAAACTCTCACACACACACACACACACACACAAATCCTCACATTTACTGTTTATTTTTATACTTTAACTTATCTTGATCCCCGTTCCAGTATTTCCTCTGTGGGAGCCCTCTGCCCTGGGAGCGGTGGTCGGCTATGGCTGCCTGGGTGCTCTCCAGGTGGAGCTTGGGTGGAGGTGGGGATCTTGGCCTTGCCTCCACTGGGCACCCGGTGACAGCGCCTCGGCTGCTGCTGTTGATCTACCATTGCTGGGGCAGATGGCTCTGATTTCCGTTTCCTTGCATGGTTAATCTGCACTCGGCCCAATGTCCTTTTTCACTGTTGCTTTTAACTGTGTGTGTGCATGGGAGTTGTGTTGGGGGAGGGGGGTATAACTGTGATCATGCTTTTAAATCTGTGGGGGAGGGAAGGGAATGTGGTTTTATGTGGGGTCATTTAATCTGTAAAGCACTTTGTGATGCAATTTATTGTATGAAAAGCGCTTTATAAATAAAGTTTGATTTGATCAGTTCCCTTTATGATAATCTTTTGATAACATCTATAATAATAAAAGAAATATGATGTTATACCCAGTTTACAGATGGCCTAGACAGGTCAGAGAATGAGGAAAATAGAGCAGTAGACACAGAGGTCCACCACGCAACCTGACACAGATTCACTACTGTTGCTACATGCTTGCTCAGTATGAGAGATTGCTGTAAAATCAATGACAAAATGCAGGTGACTGTTTACTATCACTACAAGTTCATCCAGGAGGAGTGAATGCTGCAAATCAATAACTTGTTGCAATCTGCTGGGTTTCCTTGATTAGAAAACTTAGTTATTTGGAATGTATGTATAACTGAACTGAAACTACTTTTCTTGTAAAGTGCCTTGAAATGACGTTTTCTGAATTGGCGCTATATAAATAAACTGAGTTGAATTTAATTGCACACTAACAAACATGTCCTGAAAACACGTGATTTTGTTGATTTAATTCTAATCCTTAATAATCTAAGTCTTTTCACCTTTTACAATAATTCTCACAAGAGACTGAATTGACATCCTAATATTGTGAGATCTCATTGCACAAAATCTTGTTGAACCCCTTCCAATGACCTATTGATTGTGGATATGCGGACAACATTTTCAAATGTCTAAGAAAGCCATGTCAGTAAGATCTCGAAAACAAAACAAACTGTGACACTGAACTTTCGTCAAAAATATAGATTACAGTACATTTTTAATAATAACATAATGGTTTTTGTTTGTGTATGCAAATATTCTTTGGTCATATATAATAAGTCATATATAACAGAATACTTAACACAGGGTGTCCGCGGGGTCTTAAAAAGTATTAAAAGTTGATAAATCAGTTGTGGGAAAAATAAGGCCCTTAAAAAGTATTTAAAAATTTTAATTGCGATTTTATAAAGTCTTACATTATGTGAGTATTCAAGCTCTGTCTAAATTGTTTGACATACAAAAGTGTCCATGAATTCTTTTTTTTTTTTTTTCTTGTGACGAATAAAACAAAGATATCCTGGAGTGCTCAGCCTGCCAGATTGTCTCGGAGTCGCGGACGTACGTGTGACGTTGCACGTTTTGCGTCAGCTAATGCTCACCTGGCGCGAAATATCTAACTACAACGGGAAAAAATGGGTAAATGTAAGTTTTCTAAATCCTGGTTGCCAATGCCGAATTTCAAACTATGGCTGAAGCCTGTCGCAGAAAACAACCGAGAGGCTTACTGCTCGTATTGCAAAAAAAAGATTAGCGTAGCGTTGATGGGTGTCAACGCTGTCAAGACCCATATGAACGGTGCTGGTCACAAGACTGCCGCTAGCCCCAGAGTGCAGCAGCAACAGCTGTCCATCGCCAGTTTCTGTGCTCCATCAGTGACGCTACCTCCAACAAGTACGACAGCTGAATTCGTTAGCACAGCTACGACAGCGAATCCTGCCTCGTTCTCTGCCGACATTAAGGTGGCTATGGGCGGCACACTGATGCTGCGCGCGAAGGTTATCTTGTGTCTTAACACTGCTGCGAATCACCACTCACTCAACTCAAACGACGGCATTTGTTGTCAGTAGCATTTATTGTGAGTAGCTGGTTTCTTGAGAATGTTACTTGCTGTGACCTAGTTTAGATTTCAATAAACCTTTGCTTTAAATGATTCTTTCGAGCTTTATTCCTTCCCATCTTATCTGAATTCTGTTATATGGTTGTGCTCTATGGATGTAACTGCAGAGCTCAACAGTTGAGCAAGTTAAAGATGGGTTGATTACAGCTCGAAGTGGTGAGGAGGTCTTAAAGTTTTTTATGGAAGGTCTTTAAAAAGTCTTAAAAAGGTATTAAAATGAACTTCAGGTTTCCTGCATATACCCTGTAACATTGTTTCTGGATTTGTATATACTATCATGATAATAGAGAATAAACAGAGCAACAATTTGTAACAATTTTCAGATAAAAAGTGGGGACAAGAACTCAAAAATTGATTTTTTTTAAATATTCAAAATTTTGATTTAGCCTCTTTCTAAAGGAGAATTATATCACAAATTATGTCTGGAGATAAAGTAAAGAAATGCATGAAAAATTTACATTCCTTCCTTTCATCCCTTCCAGCTGAATTCAGAAGGTCACAAAAGTCTGAAAGGTGTCAAAACTACATCTGTCACATCGTGTTTTATTATCCATGGTGAAACTGGAAAGGCAATTACATTTCAATGAACTATGAAATGCCAGGTTAGGTAATTGGAATTTAAGGGCTGAGGAGTGACAGTTAATAGTTTGATGGCCAGCCAATGAGGCCACCAGCTTGTTTGTACTCAGTATGTTAATTCACAAGTGATGAGATGTTATCACGTTGAGACCATAGGACAGCTTCTCTGCGTCAATGTGTGCTGCTTGCTGTAAAAACCCCCACGCAGCATGGTACTCTTCACAACTAATACCCTCTATTAGGAGCTTGCAGCACATTGCAGGTCTTTGTACACAAATCTCCTTTAATTATGGGAGTTATGTGCAAGCATAGCGCAAACATGAATAAATAAGTGGAGAGGTGGTGAGAAAAACACAGCCAGTTAATGCTTCCTTGGAGCGTGGGATTCTGCAAGGTCACCACAGACAAGGTGCAGAGTTTATGACGAGCATCTCAAATGGAGCAAAGTGTTTCCTTCGAAGAGGCAGTTATGCAGAAAATATTTTCTTAGAATGGAAACAGATAGAGCTGTTGATATTGTTATTAAAGAGAAGTATGCTGAACGTCATACAGTTAAGGTAGAGTAACTTAAAAATATATATAATGTGATCTATTAAAATCCAAAGCTGCACAAGTAGAACATAATAAATTAACCTCACTCTTAGGTCTAACAATAGTAGCTTGTAGTAATCAGATGATGCAGCACACTGGCTGTACTGTACTGTATGTAAGCCAAATAACTTGCTTGCCTGTGCATTGTGCCACTGGGGAGGGCTATTTAAGATTGAAGCAGTGTGTTAGACAGCGAATAGGAAAAGCCTTTTTGTGTCCATGAATACCCAGGCAATCAAGGCATCAATTATTCAAGCTGCATGCAGAGAGAAACCATTGCAAGCTGTCCATCGGCACTTCATCCCAGGACTCCTAATGTTGTACAGACAGCAGCAGAACACAAATGCAACAAAGCTATTAGACGCAAAGCAATGCATGGAAAATGCTGTATAAATAGACAAAAGATGGTCTGGATGTGATAAAGACTTAATTAAACATAAGTTCTTTTAATTAAAGTTTTCAATCAAGTAGCCTTTCAACAGACATGAAAGCTTCTGTACCACCTGGAATATGGTGCAACTATTACACAAATCTTTTCACAGCAATTATGAGAGAAAATATTGTAGTCCAATCAATTGTACCAGTTCCCTATCTCAACCGACCAACCGCTTTGATGTTTTTTCAGTCTGGTTTTCATGCTCACCACAGCACTGAGACTGCCCTCCTCAAAGTTTTCAATGACATTCGCATAAATACAGACTGCGGTAGAAACACAGTGCTGGTTCTGTTGGACCTCAGTGCAGCATTTGACACTGTTGATCATGATATATTATTGGAACGACTGGAGAGCTGGGTCGGACTCTCTGGTACAGTAATTGGCTGGTTCGAGTCTGACCTAAAGAAAAGGGACTTCTTTGTTTTGATAGGAAACTTTTCATCAGAACGAACAGAAATCACATGAGGGGTGCCCCAGGGCTCCATCCTGGTGCCCCTTTTATTTAATATCTACATGCACCCACTAGCCCAGATTATAACAACCAATAAGATTAGCTACCATAACTATGCAGATGATACTCAGCTCTACATTACAATGTCACCAGATGACTTTGAACCCATCCAAACCCTAAGTAAATGCATCGAGCAAATCAATGGATGGATGTGCCATAATTTTCTCCAGCTAAACAGAAACAAAACAGTAGTAATTACTTTTGGACCTAAAGAGGAATGATCAACAGTCAGCACACAGCTTCAGTTAATACAGCTAGAAACTACTGATCGGGCCCGAAATCTAGGTGTAGTTATTGACTCAGACCTGAACCTCCAGGGTCACATAAAGGTAATAACAAAGTCAGCCTTCTATCACCTGAAGAACATTTCTAGGATTAAAGGACCTCGAAAAACTCATTCATGCGTTTATCTTTAGTCAGATTGATTACTGCAACAGCGTCCTCACAGGTCTGCCTAAAAAGTCAATCAGACAGCTGCAGCTGATCCAGAATGGTGCAGCTCACGTCTTCAC
This sequence comes from Valencia hispanica, assembly GCA_963556495.2. NCBI lineage: Eukaryota > Metazoa > Chordata > Actinopteri > Cyprinodontiformes > Valenciidae > Valencia > Valencia hispanica. The sequence goes on from OY747704.1 coordinate 48,306,502, forward strand.
TAGAACCAGGAAAGTAGAGCACATCACGCCAGTTATAAAGTCCTTACACTGGCTCCCTGTAGCTCAGAGAATAGACTTCAAAATAGTTTTACTAGTTTAAAAATCATTGAATGTCTTAGCACCGAAGTATGTTGAAGATCTACTGTTATTATACCAACCCACCAGAACATTCAGGTCTTCTAATTCCAGTCTACTCAACATCCCTAGAATTAGAACCAAACATGGAGAAGCAGCTTTCAGTTTCTATGCTCCTCTAATCTAGAACAAACTTTCAGACAACTGCAAATCTGCTGAAACACTGAGTTCTTTTAAATCACAACTAAAAACAGGGGCAACTGTGGCTCAGGTGGTAAGAATTCGTCCCGTAATCGGTGGGTTGCTGGTTCGAATTCCTGCTCTGCTCGTCTCGGTCGTTGTGTCCTTGGGCAAGACACTTGTTGCCTGCTGGTGATGGTCAGAGGGCCCTGTGGCGCCTGTGTCCGGCAGCCTCGCCTCTGTCAGTGTGCCCAAGGGCAGCTGTGGCTACAATGTAGTAGCTTGGCACCATCAGCGCGTGAATGTGTGTGAATGATTGAATGTAGTGTAAAGCACTTTGTGGTCCTCTGACTGAAAATGCGCTATACAAATGCAGGTATTGAAAGGTTTTTCCCACAAATCATCATTCAACACTGCAGTGAATTAAAGGCAGATTGGGCTCGCCTTAGAGTGCTAAAATACCTCCATAGCGTGCTGGTTTGTTAGATCTCTAAGATACCACTTCATTTCAGCTTATAATGTTTTTAGAGTGTATGAACTCACATGTAAACTTCGTCTTGTGTGGGCTGCTATCCATTTGATGACCGAGTTCCAGATTTAAAGTCAATACTTTTTGATCTCCACAGACAACTTCTTTTTTGTTTTATGTTTTTTTTTTTTTTTTTTTTTTACATATTTTTGAATTTAAGACAAGGAGATGAATGTAACCATCATGAGTGACAAGCCTTTGGCTTTCTGTGAGTATGTATCACACTAAAAATTGACAAATTTTCAATGTTTTCTATTCTCAATGGATGCAAAAGAAACAGTATGAGAACAGGAAAACAAAAACAAGAGAGTCGGGCTACAGTTTATAATGTCTCAGAATGTGAAAGAACATTTGGACAGGCTGTGGTAGTAGCTGGCATGCTGTAAAGGACAGAAGGGATGATTTGTGTTCGAGCTCGTAACATGGCACCTCAGGTAAGCAGAGATTGGGACTTGTTGAGTGTGGCAGGTTAAAATGGAATAACTGGCAATGGAGGCAGGGATATCTGGAAAGGCCAGATAGGCAACACATAATTTCTTTCAGATAAAGGCTTTTTTTTCAGTCTGCTTGGGTTTTTATTTATCCTGAAACTTTTGCCCAAAGGTTGAAGTTCAAAAATAGAGTTTGTGGAGTGGAATAGATCTGTCAGTTTGCTCAGGGCTATTTTGAGGGAACAAGAACTGTAGAAATGTCCCAGGGAGACGAGCGAGCAACTAATGATTTTCTTGCCAGCAGTGATGACCCTCTGGCCAGTATCTGCTACAATGCAACTGGCAATCACCTTTATCCACAAATGCAAATAGAGGTGCATACAAACAGCAAACACTCATTTGATACAATTAGATCCAACATGTAACCCAGATTCACTCTAATTAAATATGTTTTGAAATAATAAAAAATGATTAAATGTAATATGTAACAATAAATATGGGTGGTGATGATTTTAATCCAAATAAAACTGATATTAGATCATTTTAAAAACATTTTCTCATTAAAAAGCCTTATATTTTTTTTCCAGTACAGTGAGTCTAAAATGTAGATGAGATGATCTGCCATAGAATAGAAAAGGCATATCAGCAATTAGAACAGAGATGTGATTTCTATAATATGAAACTTAAATTAAATTAACTCTATTAAGAGGGGTCTATAAAATACTCAGAATATGTTAATTTAATTACCTTTACTGGAAGCAAAAAAGTAGCCTTATTGTTAAAATTACAATTCTAACAGTAACAATAGCAATAACACAGTTTATCTGTGTTGAGAATAAAAAAGCAACCAAAACACTCTTAAAACGATGACACAAAACCTTGTGCCAATTCAATATAGTACATATACATTTGCACACAGAAATAGTTAATGCAGATGAATATTTGGATGGAATTGTGTTCAGGGTTTAATGTTTGAACTTTAGGTGTTATTGTCTTATGAACATACAGTGGCTTGCAAAAGTATTCGGCCCCCTTTTCCACATTATGTCACATTACAGCCACAAACATGAATCAATTTTATTGGAATTCCACGTGAGAGACCAATACAAAGTGGTGTACACATGAGAAGTGGAGCGAAAATCATACATGATTCCAAACATTTTTTACAAATAAATAACTGAAAAGTGGGGTGTGCGTAATTATTCAGCCCCTTTGGTCTGAGTGCAGTCAGTTGCCCATAGACATTGTCTGATGAGTGCTAATGACTAAATAGAGTGCACCTGTGTGTAATCTAATGTCAGTACAAATACAGCTACCCTGTGACGGCCTCAGAGGTTGTCTAAGAGAATGTTGGGAGCAACAACACCATGAAGTCCAAAGAACACACCAGACAGGTCAGGGATAAAGTTATTGAGAAATTTAAAGCAGGCTTAGGCTACAAAAAGATTTCCCAAGCCTTGAACATCCCACGGAGCACTGTTCAAGCGATCATTCAGAAATGGAAGGAGTATGGCACAACTGTAAACCTACCAAGACAAGGCCGTCCACCTAAACTCAGGCCGAACAAGGAGAGCGCTGATCAGAAATGCAGCCAAGAGGCCCATGGGGACTCTGGACGAGCTGCAGAGATCTACAGCTCAGGTGGGGGAATCTGTCCATAGGACAACTATTAGTCGTGCATTGCACAAAGTTGGCCTTTATGGAAGAGTGGCAAGAAGAAAGAAAACCATAAGAAGTCCCGTTTGCAGTTTGTCACAAGCCATGTGGGGGACACAGCACACATGTGGAAGAAGGTGCTCTGGTCAGATGAGACCAAAATGGAACTTTTTGGCCAAAATGCAAAACGGAGCGGAAAACTAACACTGCACATTACTCTGAACACACCATTCCCACTGTCAAATATGGTGGTGGCAGCATCATGCTCTGGGGGTGCTTCTCTTCAGCAGGGACAGGGAAGCTGGTCAGAGTTGGTGGGAAGATGGATGGAGCCAAATACAGGGCAATCTTGGAAGAAAACCTCTTGGAGTCTGCAAAAGATTTGAGACTGGGGTGGAGGTTCACCTTCCAGCAGGACAACGAGCCTAAACATAAAGCCAGGGCAACAATGGAATGGTTTAAAACAAAACATATCCATGTGTTAGAATGGCCCAGTCAAAGTCCAGATCTAAATCCAATCGGGATTCTGTGGCAAGATCTGAAAACTGCTGTTCACAAACGCTGTCCATCTAATCTGACTGAGCTGGAGCTGTTTTGCAAAGAAGAATGGGCAAGAATTTCAGTCTCTAGATGTGAAAAGCTGGTAGAGACATACCCTAAAAGACTGGCAGCTGGAATTGCAGCAAAAGGTGGTTCTACAAAGTATTGACTCAGGGGGCTGAATAATTACGCACACCCCACTTTTCAGTTATTTATTTGTAAAAAAAATTCAGAATCATGTATGATTTGCGTTCCACTTCTCACGTGTACACCACTTTGTATTGGTCTTTCACGTGGAATTCCAATAAAATTGATTCATGTTTGTGGCTGTAATGTGACAAAATGCGGAAAAATTCAAGGGGGGCGAATAATTTTGCAAGCCACTGTATGGACTTATGTTGTATACTTGGTGTCTCTGCAATCATAGCCTAACTATGATTTGTCAATATTGCCTTTTTTTCTTTTGCAGATGTCCTGCCTCTGCATTCCAGGCTTACCATGTGAAGAAAATGGTTGCCTATAAGTGCAGGGCATTTTCGCTCTACAAAAAGGATATCTGGATATGCTATTCTTATTACTGACTTTGTTCAACCAGGGCTGCCTTTGGAATCAAAGTAGACAGGTTGCAAAATGATATATGAACCTGTGTTGGTATGATCAGACATGCGTGGATGCTGTACATTTGAACGTGGCTGTGTGAATGCGTGTGTGGGGGTGTGTGATGTGTGGTCTGTTTGTAGAGAATACAGTTGCACTTATGTCTCTGGTACTTCATAGCCTCAATCTCCTATTTGCAAGGATCATTCACAAAGAATAGGAACAAAAAGCCAACAATTTTTAATTGCTTACATCTAATTGTATTAATGGTTGCTGATGATTTCACCTGTTTTTATTTTACATTTTTTGCAGTTTTGGTTGTTTTGTACAATACATTTTTTAGGTACCAAAGGGAGCATTCTTCCACAAGAAAGGGAGACAGGTTCATTTCGTGGGATGTTTTATACAAATAATGTTTGACTTTACACCTGCATTGTGGATTTTTTGCATCCGCTTTATCAACCTATAATTACAAGTAATTTCTATATTACACTCATATGCGCAAATTGGGATCAGAATCACAGCTAATTGAAATACAAGATCATATAAAATATTGAATAAATAATGTACTGGCTTAACATTAATTTAGATGTAAAGACTTTGATGGATATTAATTTTATAAAGGAATAAAAAAATGTAACTACTGGGAGGAAATAAATTTATATGTAATGTTAAGTACATGGGTATAAATTAACTTGTTAGCGGGAATGAAAGGGAATTAGCTTAGGATGAAATGGCAATGTACATAAACAAAGTGGGTGTATAAATTGGTGAATGGTTGAACTGACCCAGAGCCTATGACAATGTAGTACGAATTAAAGTATGAAACCTACAACAATGATAACTGTTATAAACTCCCTTTCCTGCTTTATCAGTATCACCCCGTGGTGCTAAATAACGTTATAAAAATTATGGGTATAAAACTGAAAGTAGTCCCCCGTGCTGCTTTGGGACTCTCTGACCACTGCCTGGTCCACCTCATCCCATCTTACAGGCAGAAGCTGAAATCTGCTAAGCCTGTAGTAAGAACTGTGAGGAGATGGACTGATGAGTCAAAGATGCAGTTACAGGCCTGCTTTGACTGCACTGATTGGAGCGTCTTTGAAGCAGCAGCCTCAGACCTGGACGAACTGACCGACACTGTGACATCTTACATCAGCTTTTGTGAGGACTTGTGTGTGCAGACCAAAACCTTCTGCACGTTCAACAACAACAAACCATTGTTCACTGCAGAACTGAGACGGCTACGCCAGGACAAGGAGGAGGCCTACATGAGTGGAGATCGGGTCCTGTACAAGCAGGCCAGGAACAAGCTGACAAAGGAGATCAAGGCAGCAAAAAGGAACTACAGTGCAAAGCTGAAGGAGCGTTTTTCTGCCAACGATTCTTCTGCAGTTTGGAAGGGCCTGCAGACCATTACCAACTACAGGAGACCATCCCCCCACCCTGTGGGGAGCCCCCGCCTGGCTGAGGACCTCAACGACTTTTTCTCCAGGTTTGAAACGACTTTCACACCTTCCACCTCCCCCACCATCTCCATTACAAAAGGCCTAGCATCACCCCAAACCACCCCCGTACCTGACCCCCTGCCTGCGCTGAGGATCTATGAACAGGATGTACGTCAACTATTTCAGAGACAGAGGATTAAGAAGGCAACAGGTCCTGATGGAGTGTCTCCGTCCTGTCTGAAAGTCTGTGCTGGACAGCTGGCTCCCATCTTCACTCAGATCTTCAACAACTCCCTGGAGCTGTGTGTGGTCCCCTCCTGCCTCAAATGCTCCACCATCATTCCGGTTCCCAAGAAGTCCCCCGTCACAGGATTAAATGACTACAGACCAGTCGCCCTGACATCTGTTGTCATGAAATCCTTTGAGCGACTGGTGCTGACCCACCTGAAGGACATCACGGATCACCTGCTAGACCCCCTGCAGTTCGCCTATAGAGTAAACAGGTCAGTGGATGACGCAGTCAACATGGCTGTCCACTACATCCTGCACCACCTAGACACTGCAGGTACCTACGCTCGGGTCCTGTTTGTGGACTTCAGCTCTGCATTCCACCCCATCGTCCCAGAGCTCCTCCATCAAAAAATGTCCCAGCTCACCGTGCCTCCCTCCACCTGTCAGTGGATTACCAGTTTCCTGACTAACAGGAGGCAGCAGGTGAAACTGGGTAACTTCACATCCAGCTCCCGGTCTCTCAGCATCGGCGCCCCCCAGGGATGTGTTCTGTCCCCATTGCTCTTCTCCCTTTACACCTCTGACTGCACGTCAAGGGATCCTTCTGTGAAACTCCTGAATTTTGCAGATGACACCACCATCATTGGACTCATCCGTGACGGTGACGAGTCTGCATACAGAGGGGAAGTGGAACAGCTGGTCCTCTGGTGCAGTCAGAACCACCTGGAGCTAAACCCGCTCAAAACTGTGGAGATGACAGTGAACTTCAGGAAGAGACCCCCATCAACATCTCCTCTCATAATCATCAACAGGCCAGTCCCCACAGTGGAGTCTTTCAGGTTCCTAGGATCCACCATCACACGGGACCTGAAGTGGACCTCCCACATTAACTGTATAAAAAAGAAGGCCCAGCAAAGGCTGTACTTTCTGCGTCAGCTCAGAAAGTTCAACCTGCCTCAGGAACTGCTGACCATCTTCTCCACAGCAATAGTCCAGTCTGTCCTGACCTCATCCATCTCTGTCTGGTTCGGATCCGCCACCAGAAAAGATAAGGACAGACTGCAGAGAAGAGTCAGGTCCTCAGAAAGGATCATAGGTGCTGATCTTCCCTCCATTCAGGACCTGTACCAGTCCAGGGTCAAGAAGCGGGCCAGAAAAATCACCACAGACCCCTCACACCCTGGCCACAATCTGTTTAGGCTCCTCCCGTCAGGCCGGCGTTACAGAGCGTTGTACGCCAAAACCACCCGACACAAGAACAGTTTTTTCCCCCAGGCTGTCGCTCTGATGAACTCTGTGTAGTCACAGAGAGTGAGTCCATTCACATAACAATAAACTATAACTCTGCACTGCTGTACATACTCACTGTAAAATAACCCCGGTTTAGTGTATATATTATCCTTTATTATTTATTTGTATTTATTTCTTTATTTCACTTATTTAAGTTCTGTACTGGAGAGAAAAGTTGCCGGAGTCAAATTCCTTGTATGTGTCATACTTGGCCATTAAAGCTGATTCTGATTCTGATTCTGAGAAATGATGCAGAAACTCTAAAAAGACAATGACAGAAAATAAGTTAAAGAGCATTTTCCCAAATTTCATGTGCTGATCTCATCTTTTTTCTGGGTCTTTGTAGTAATCAATTAAAAAGAGTGTCTGCAATAAAAAACAGTTGAAGAAAAAAATCTAAATTTGAATGTTTTGATAATTCAATATTCTTTGTTTAGTTTAGAAAGTCACTTTTGTAGAGGTTGTTACTGATTAATCTTTCATTAACTAGCCCTATATATTTACAATCACATGTAGTCTTTCCCCCTCTAGATCCCTCAGAGCTGCACAACAACGTTGACCTTGCATGTTTCCCAAAATGTCCCTGTGTCCCACTCGGGTGCACAGATTGTACTGCACAATTTTGAACAAGCAAATTATTTATTTACAATGTTGCCTTTCTGTCACACTATTTTGGTGCCGCTTCCAGGAGGCAAACACCATACAGCACTAGATAGGATCTTCAGGGACCCTCACACAGGCTCTTCCCCTTAACTTCTCATGTAAGGGAAAGGAAAAGAAACTGACAAAAATCTGTCCTCCTTGCCCTCAACAGTATAAAAAGGCTTGGAAAATAAGGTAAAGCCTCATCTGACCACTTGAATGTCATGTTTTAGTTCCATCAGAAACACTGTGAAACAAGTTGATATTCACAGCAAAGTTGGAGCATAAATCTAAATATAAATGGCAAAGAGTATTTGAAAGCTACAGATATTTAAAATGTCTTTTTCAAACTGGAAAATCTGAAAACTGAGTCAATATAATGGGTAATAATATATTGAATGCTTAATTGTTTTTAATCAGAAATGCTTAAAAAAACAAAACATTTTTAGCTAATCTTGTAAATGTATTTCTGGTCAACTCAGTTGTTAAATTATTTTTTTTGCAAATGTTGCTTCGAGTAATGTTAAATTCCAGGAATACCGTATTGATAGCAATTTAACAAGGAGTCAGCATTATTTGTAAAGGTATATCACTAGGTAATGCCCACAGCATGTAAACCTGGAATTATGAGACTGTTATGTTTTTATTTTAGACAAGCCAATGGGTGTGCTGCAGAAGTGTCAAGGAGACAGCCGGATGGATGTCCTGTTGCCAGGCTGAGTTCTGGCGTTCCAAGACGTTAGACGTCGACCTGCAGGCCATCCAGCTTGCATTTGGGCCACACGGTCCTTAAATCCTGTACAGGTTTTTTTTATAACTCTTCCTTTTCTTGCTCAACCACGGACACAATTTGCTCTCCTCCTTCAAAGCAAAGTAGGACTGAACCGGTTCATTTATACAAATATTGTGTCTGGGCGGAGATAAATAGAGAAAAAGAGTTTTAACGAGTTAGATCTCGTTCATTGTTGGTTTAAAGTGTTTTTAAGCGCTGTACCTGTTTGCTAATTTTTGCGTCGTCGCACGCATAAGTTGGAGCTGTAATTGCTGTTTTTGAAACTGTTTGTTTTATCCTAAGCAGATCCCACCCTTCTTTCTTTCTCCTTCCTGTCTTTTCTCTCTATCTCTCTCTCTTGGCAGAGTCGGGCTCGGTCCGGCCTGCGTTAGCTGGTCTTAGCTGAAAAGTTTTACTCCATTGTCTTTAGTCTGTCGCTAAAGCAGAGGCCTACCACATGGATGCATTCCCCATGTGCTCCTTTAGCCAAAGCTAGTTTTATGACTCTTTCTTAGACTCCATGTGCTGTTCTCCATCTTGGCACAGAGTTGTGATTTATGACTTTTGTCCCACAGGCTATCTGTGACTTGGGCTCCCTGGGGTGAGGGCCCCCCTCCTTTTCTGACCCCCCCTCAGCTGTTCTCACTGATTTCATTTCATGTTGATTGTGTTTAATGTTCACCTATTATTGTTGTCTAAGATCTGTTGTAGTTTGCATTCTTTAGAACAGATGGGATTTTCTATTTTTTAAATAAAGTCCCTATAATCTTAAAGAGAAGTTGTCTGGGATTACTTGGAGTGATGCATACAATTAATGTCCACAGCGTAAGAACTTATTCTTTCATTTGTTTAATTATCTCAGCCTTATCAGGCTGGTAATCATAAACACAAAACTGAGACTGAACAATTTGGCTATATTGTATTCCTGGAATCCACCAGGATGGTGCCCCTAAACTTGGTAATTTTTACATAAAATTATTAATCTGATTAATAATTGCCCTAAGTAATTATTCATAATTATTAATAGCCAAATCCTACCTATCTGTGGCACAACAAACCTAAAGCAGAGGAACTGCTCAAAACAGAGGGCAAAAACTATCCGTGTTAAAATGAATTTGCTTTAACTATTACAATTTTCATAAGGTCTGTTCATAATGACTCTTTTTGTTGCCCCACTTATGTTTCACCTCAATCTCAGTGTCACCAAAATAACTTTTTGCTCTCTTGGCCATTACTTTTGGGAAGAACGCAAGAATTTTATTTTGTTTTATTATTTTTTTTTTTTACGTGTCCTGTTTGGCAGTGTAGAGCCAAACAGGACAAACCAAGTTGCCCCAGTAGAGCAACCAGCTCCCCCACCCAGGAGAAGGACCTCCTACCTCCTAGGACGAAAATAAGCAGGCTCTAGTATGGTGTTGATGCGTGTTGTAATAATGTGCATTTAAAACAGAAGGGTGGGATGAGGAAGGCAGCCACATATCCCCCCAACCCCCACCCCGAGCCCTCAGTGTCTATATGCGGTTTAACAGTGGGCACCGGCACCACAAGTGAAGCTGATTGAACACCTCACCCTCTGGATGTCGAAAGGTGTGCCCACCCTAAAGTCCCTACATGTGTGTCTCATGAAAATTTTATAAGTGGGAGTGTCTAAGTTGTATAGTAAAATTGGGACCCGGCCGCCAAGCCATAGCGAAGATGGAAACCCCTCTTCACACCCCAGTGATGTGCCAATGCACCAAGACCCTATATGAGTGGTAAAGTGTTGGAGCGGGTGGACAGAGGTGCTCTGGGATGGGGAGGGAAGGACTGGGAGACAAAATGCCTTCCCAGGGAGCCAGCTCCCCCACTGGCCCCAATAGGCACCGCCGTTCACCAGGATCCACCAGCGGAGGGAGGCCTTGGCACGTTCAACCCAGGGCCCACGGCCACAGCACCACCAAGCCCCAAGGACCCCAAGGCAGTCCCCCCAGCCCTATCCCAGAAGGAGAGGTATACCCACCCTGACATTCACTCTACTATCAGAAAAACAAAAGACACTAGAAACCCAGGTTGAGTTCAGCCCCCCTCCTCCCACACACCCCTCCCCCAGTCTAAGTGCCCTCGTATGGGGAGAGCACCTGCCGCTACATAGCAACAGCCTCCCCACCAGCAAAGGAGGCCACCTGCGCATCGGAGGCCCCCGTGCCCCAAACCCCAGCGACGTACCTGCCCAGACCAGGAGCAAACCGATGCCACCCGTTTGCGGACATCCACCACCCCCATTCCCTTGCAGAGTGACCACTGCTGCTCAATGGCTCGGCAAGCGACCAAACCCAGCACAACCCCCCCCCCCCCCCGCCCTGCACGGCCACTACCCGGCCAGTCCACTGGCAAGTCCGACCAAACCCGGCCAAACGGTCCAACCCAGCGCCCTGCAGCAGACAAAGACCAAGAGCCAGGAGCCAAGTCCAGTGCGAAAAAGACTGATCAGGCCCAGAAATGCCGCCCAGCCACCACAACCAGCAGCCAGACACCCCAACAAGCAACCAAGGCGAGACGCCATACAGGAACCAGTGATGACAATCGGGCCAGAGAAAAAGAGAGAGGGGGCCGTGGCCGGCCGGCACCGGCAACAGAGACCACACCACAAACCCTACCCAGGTGCAGCACCGCCACCAGGCCAGTAACCCATGTCCGCCAGTGCAACCGCCCCAAGGCACCGCATGCAGGCATCAGGAGAACCACCCAAAGCCACCAAAGCCCCACCCCAGGTTGGGGCCACGATGTCCAATGATTCCACAGAGACCCCCCCCCCCCAGACAACCCCAACCCCAAGAACCCCCACATAAGCAAACGTATCCCACACAACAAAACCAAGTGCTCCCCACCCCTACTAGGTGATGGAGCCGATCAAAGGAGCCCAAAGAGATTGATCAGGACCGATGCCCCTGCCCACTGGTGGGTCGGCAGTCAATCTGGCAGCTCTGTGCTCCAAGCCGCCCTGCCACCTGATGGTGCAGGTGTGCTGAAGTTGGAAACCTCTCAGCAGAGGGTTCAAGTAGGTTGTGTGGTCTGCTCATTGTTGTTCTTCTCCCGCTCTGGCTTGCTGCTCCTGGATGTCCTCTCAGGTTCCTCCTGACTCCTCAGTGGGAGTGCATTGGCTACAGCCTTTTTTTTAGTATGATTACCTGAGATATTGTGGTCTGGTTGGCTGCCGGTCTCTCACCTGGTCAACAAAGCCTAAAAGAAGAGCTAGCAACTAATTTGCTTTTTCCTGTTTGCTTTATCCATAATTGTATCTGTTTTGAGATTCATTTCTTATGCATTTGTCCTTTTTTTTAAAAATCAAATCCCTCACTCACCTCATAGTCTTAAGTAGTGCCGCACTGATCGGCCGCACTAACACAAAATCAAACTATTATCCAGACTGCTTACAAACTAGGTATATCTGTAGAAAAAGCTAATACTTTTGCTGTATGTCAATCACAAAAATCATAATTGACGCAAAGTGCACTCTAAAAATCCTGTATCAAAAGTGAGTAACACTGCAACAACCTAGACAATAAAGAATATTTCTTCAAAATATATAGTAGAGGTCATAATGTAAATAAAAACTTCCAAACAAAGACTAAATGCAAAAACATGCCACAAGGTAAGATGAATGGGTTGTGTGCTAAAACAACCAACCGCACAAAGGTGCCAAAACAGGATGGAAAACAGGAAACGTCTGGTCTTTTTGGATTGTGGAAATGGCATCATGAGCATGACAGACCGCTCAAAAGAAAAATGCTTTGCTGCTTTAAATCTCAACCCGCAGAAAACGGTCAGTTTAATTTTATTCATTTACACTGCTAACAGCCTAAGTTCATTAAACCTATAGTCTTATAAGATTTCACCACATCACCAACTATTGTTATTCATTTTTCTGAGCTGATGAAGCCCAATACTTATAAAAGAAAACTATAATTTCAACCTATTTAACCAAAAAAACAACGGAACCCTAAACAAATGCTGTTTATTATTTATTTCTTCATTTATCTGAAATGCTTTTAAAGCAACAAATTAAAAGGATTTGTTTTGTAAAAAATAATTGAAATTTAAGTTCCCCTAGTGCCCAAGGATCTCCTCCCTTTTTCTGAAACAGAACTGTTTCAGAAACATCCAATTATATAAGTCTCCTGTTAAACAAGTGTGACTAGATCTGCAGCTTGTTACGGAAAGATGTTATAGTTCAATAAACACCTGTATTGTAGATTAATCTCCATGTATATTTATAGTTAAGCTCAATTCCTAGATCTCAACTGCTATACCTTTTAGAACTGCCAGGGAAGAATTAACAAAACCACTGAATCTATAATTTAATGTGTCCAATCATAACATGATAATAGAACCTTATTTCAATCAATCCATAATTTGTTTTCAGGGGGCATATCGGAGCCCAGATGGGACCATGAGGGGCTGAAATATCACGCCTCCTCCTTCTGCTGTGTCGGATCTCCTCTGCAAATACAAGAAAAGAATGCTCTTTAAGTCTCAAAAGAAGCACATCCACCGTTCTCATTTTGAGGGTAATTGTGTCAGAGCCAAAATCCGCAGAGAATCAGCAGTTCGTCCATAGAAAAGTTCCCATCACATTCACGATATGGAGCAAATACTATATACTTTTTTTGCATGCACCCAGATTGGTATGAAAATGTGGTCAGATTTTTATCATTTTCAAAACAAATAAGTCTTTGGTCAGGTTGTAAGTGTACTGGTCCAGCTTTAACTATTTAAATAAATCCCATGTCGTCCCAGTCTCCAATTTACCCTTACTTTTGTCATGGAAGTATATACATTTTTACCCATATAACTTCCTGTTCGTTCATGTACTGCACGCTCAGAATTTGTCCAAATCGTGGAGAGGAGTGTAACATCTGGAAACAGATCATTAAGATTAGTGAAAGCTTCTACATATCTGGGTAAATGTCCTGCAGAATATGGCATCTGAGAGATATCTTGCATATTGTCACCATACACTAGTTTCAAATGGGTTTCTGTGTGTCCTTCTCTGAGTGAACCAAGAAAATAAATCAGTATTCTCATGTGCTATATGTCATTCTTCTGTGAGTCCTATGGAATAACACCACCAAAAAGCTGTAAAAATAAAAGTACTAGATAGCAGAAAAACCTTCATAGTTACTATCTCTCCCTTCAAACAGTCTCTATAGAAAAGTGGCTCTCCTGGTTCTCTTCACTGAGGTTGAGACAAGTAGAACCTAATGTATCTACCTCCCTTTGGAATCATTCTTAAACCCCACTTTTCTTAGACTGCTTTCCCTATATCTAGTAATGGTCACTGCTTTTTAGAATGGATTAAGTGTATCCAACTCAGTCTCTACAGCCATTGGTGTGGTCAAAAATACCTGGAATGGCCCCTTCCACCTGGGTGATGACCAATTTTCTGTTTACAGCTTTTAATCAGGATCCAGTCACCTACTTTCAGCTCGCCTCTTCCTGTAGGAATATAGGATCATCTGGCATATGATTAGTTTGCATTTTTAACTCATGTAATTTCAGTATTTTGATCATGAAAACTCCCAGATCTTAATCAAATTGTTTTTTAGAAGAAAGTAAACCAATCTAAGGAATTCTATATCTACGCCCATAGATTATTTAAAATATAATTAGGCCAATATTCAAATTTTGTCCCGTTTCTTCCATCGTTTTTTTTTTTTTTCAATTTGCAACATTTTATCATAAAGTCATAAATCAGTTTTTAATTGTTCCTCTTATTTTAATATAGCAAACTGTAGGAAGGTATAAGGTCTCGTCAAATTCGTTCAATTACTTGGTGTTATATTTATATATAGCTTTATCATAACCAAACAGTATCTCCAATTCTGTTTAGTCTTATCCATGGCCTTTCTTAATCTGCTTGTAGAATCCAATTGTCTCTTAAAAATGATCTATAATCTTTGTCCTATTTTATCAATTATTTCATTCACAAAATGTGTTCCGTTACCACTATAGATCATTTGTGGATATCAAATCTAGGATTTATTTCGCTAAACAAAATTTCTGTAACAGTTAGTGTATCTAAATGTTTCACCGTTAACATTACAAATCCATTAGGAGAAATCTTTTCTTACTAAATAGAGCTTCTTCAATACAGCCTTCGTTTGCTCAAAGCTGTTTCTTAATTTTATATGAGAAGCTTTTCTTTTTTTCCATGTCTGACACACTTCTTGTCCATTAACTAATCAGTTTGATAATTGAATTGTCCGTAAGAAATGCTTTAATTAGTTTGCCACTAGAGGTTGCCATACCCCTGTTCCGCATTGTTGGCCAAATGCCAAAAACATGCAAAGTTCAATTTGAATCTTCTGTTAGCAATAATATGATTATTTAATCTTCATCTGATTACAAACTTCAGTTAAAACTTTAATTTTTCTTTTTTTCAAGTAGAACAATTCTTTGATAGCTGTCCCGTTTCAAGAATTTTATGGAAATCTAAAATTTGGAATATTAATTTATCCCCTACAGAGAACGTGCCCAACTTCAAGTGAAATAGGAAATCTTTTCCTAGCAAATTTAAAAACAGTCTGAAGATAATATGATTAACACAACAGATTTTTCCTGTAGCAAAATCTATTATTTTTATTTCATTTTTCTAACAACTCAATCTCATTTTTAGTGGAAAACAAAATTCCTAATTTTTTTTTTCTCTCCATCTGGCTTCACTAACTTCCTACCATTTTGTCAATGAGATAATCAGCAACTGATATTTCCATAACAAAACATCACATCTCTATTCCTTGCTCTCTGCTTATCTGCTCCTTCATAAAGATTCTACAAATTAGCTTATTATTATGATTATATGTGGAAGAGTCTGTTGCTAGATGTCCAAAAACATGGTACCATTCTCAACTCAGATTGGGGCGAGGGCCGGCATCCTCTCCCAATCTCAGGTGTAGGTCCAGACATCTTGCTTAATCAGACCCTTAATTTTGTCCCATTAGCAACAACTACATTGAGTGTAAATATTGAAGTGCGCTTATACTCAGTGTGCTACGGTAACTAAAGTTGAATTGTGGAGTGCGTTACTACATTCCTTACTACGGTAATCCCGTAACAAACATTTCTTCTCTTTTTTGCAGTCTCTAACCCAGCGCATTACAAGATTGTTTCCTTTCAACATGTATCTTATCGGTCATTAAAATGTTAGAGGCAAGCCTCTGAAGCTGCCACTTGTTACAAAGAATAAATTCACGTAGCCACCCAGCTGCTACCCCACAGGACCTGTAGACATCCGCTTGAATTTCAAAATAAAACCACTCTGCTCATAATCCGTCATTTTAAACCATTTCTTTTATACTATATGAGAGATCTCACAGACACCCCACGAATATCATTAAAAATATTAGCTAAGTTTTTTATTATTATTATTATAGAGTAAAAGTTGCCGCTGCACTTAAGAAATCCCAACCTTTTGTATTGAGCTGCTCGCAGCTAAAACATCCCCCTCCTTATCAGCTAGCGGTGTGTTCCTTCCCTACTGCCTTCCGGCAGTTGGATAACCTTTAACAATTTTGAAACGTATGATGAATCTGGTTTCAAACAAGTCTTTCTCAGGAAGTCCATTTTACCGGTTTCTGTCGCAACCCATCACAGTTGGTTTGTTTATTAAGAGAACAACTAACGACCCATTGTTGAGGGACAGAGGACAGAGGGGGGGTCGCTTGTTTATTATCAGAACAGCCCTTCCTTGAAGGGAAGGGGGGAATGTGGTCGCTTGTTTAAGATAATTCATTTAGATCACAGTAAAGTTGACCTTACTGTTGATAGGATTTTTTAAAATATTGAAGTGAGTTTTTTATTTTATTTTATTTTTCTTTTGGCGGAACTTTAGGAGAAAACAAAGTTTAAAACATTTTTTATCCTCCCAGGTGCTAAAAAACACATTTGCTTCACCCATTAACCCCTCCTTTTTCCCTTCTTCGCTCCTTCAAGAGGAATTCCTTTGTTTGAGACGCCAAATGTCTAATTCTTCAATTTTGATCTTTTTAGTTTTATTTTAGATCGCAACTACCAAGAAGTGCGCGAAATTACTCAGTCAATCGTTTCAAATTCATAATCTTTATTTTAAAGAAATGTTGTATTGTCTTTTCTCTTACATTAATTTTGCATCTCCTTTAAAATCTTCTTTGCTATTTTTTCCCCATATTTCGATAAGTTACATTTTGCTGTTTTTATTTTTCATTTTGTAATATTTATCATTCTCATGTTAATGAAGTAAATTCTTTTATTTCTCTTTTATCTGATCTATTTATCTTATTTACTCAATTTTCTAACCATGAGACTCCGTTCAGCCTACAGCTGTTTCACCATAGAAATCTCCATTCACACACACACACACACACAGTCACACAACCGGTTTATCACACATTAATATAATTATGTATTTATTATCATGCTTTTTCATTACTAGTATTATTATTTAGATATTATTTATCATTAGGCCTATTTTCTAATTGAGATCCCAGACCTCTGCGCGCTTTGGAGTCCAACTCCTTTATATTCATTGTGAGATCCCGGATCATCACGCAAAGATCCCCAATCTTTATTTGCAAAAACACAAACTCGTATTAAAGAGGTCCCGGACCTAGTTATTTTTTCTCTCTTATTTTTTATTCCTTCACGCATCAAATTTTTTGTCCCTGTGAAGGAAGACCCCATCCAACTGTTGCTCCGGGAGGAACTCCGCGATCTTCCGGCCTCCACGTTGAGCTGGAGGTCTCCAGGATCCAGCTGGTCCTAGACCAGGCCACGCACGGGCCAACACGCAAGCTTTCAGTAAGAAGCGTCCTAGCTTACCTTAGGGCCGGCCACACTCTGAGTTTACCGACCCGGTCGGCGTCTATTTAACTCAGCAGAAACAGATATCAACATTTACTGGAGAACTACAGACAGAACATACTTTTAGATTAGTCAATTTTGCGCCTCGTGTGTCAGCGCTTACCAAATGACTTCAGGCCTGGGTCACTTCCGTACTCCGATCTCCAGTATCTGTTAATCACAACAATTTCCAAACTCACGTTTTCCTTTGCTCCTCCAGAAATCACGTCGGGGTCAGCATATTGTTGAGAAGGTGTTTTCACTCTAATTTAAAGCCTATCTTAAAGGAACAGACACATTTCATTTATGACCCTGGGCTCTCTCTGAGCTCTCATTTCACCTTCCTGCGTGCTCGTTCATTTCTGTAAAAAGGAGCAATAAGAACAACAAACAACAATTATTTTAACAGCGAGACGTTGTTCGCTGGACTCAGTTCTAGTAACTGAGCACAGCTTTATCTCATAATAAGGTTTTTATTTGAAACAAGTTAAAAAGGAAACTCCTCCCACATAGATCTTCGTTCACAGAATGGTCACAGCTTCTTCACACAAGGCACACAGGATGTACCACATTCCTCTTGATTGTTCACTGTTTCTAAGTGTTGCCACATGCACTACAAAATTAAACCCTCATTCAACATTAACAGAATTTCTATCTCTTCACAATAGACTTGTGTGTGTGTGTGTGTGTATGGGTGTGTGTGTGTGTTTAAAAAAATGTATTTAAAGAAGGACTATGTTGGGGTGGCTGTTCTCCCCCCTTACTGTTCTTTGTGTTTATTACTGGGTCAAAATCAATCAAAACAACAAAACAAACAAAAAAATACTGTGCTCAAAATAGTTTTAAAAAAGATCTATCCCTTTGAGTAGACAGTAGAAATTATACATATGACCAAAGCATCGGTTTTAAGCTTCAACTCCAAAGAAGTCAATGACTCAGGCATGAAAGGAAAGCTAACAAGAATAAAAACACTGCAAAGAAAAAAGGGTTTCTGTGAGGCAGATGATAGGATAGTTACCACTGCAGTGGAAAGAGTAGAAACACATTTTTCAATGTTGTGGAGGACTGTAGCATCCAGTCTATTGGAGGACTGATTTAAGACAATATGTGAAGTAAAAGATAAATTCAGAGTGTTCCTTCCAACAACTTGATGAAATGTCAGTCAAAGACCAATGTCCTAGCTCTGAGAAAAACTAACCTTCAGAGAAGAGGCAGATATTGATTGGAAAGAACTTGCCTTGGAATACAGAGCCTTTCAGAGCTGACAGCTTTGGAGCAACTAATTCATAAACATGAAACCCAGAAGATTGAGTTCCACAGAAACTTCAGGATAGCGCTGAGAATAGCCTTCTCTTTTCCAGCAATGGTGGGTGAGTTTTTTTAATCTTAAAGTCATTAAACTCTACCCACATGACATTACCCAGGAAAATCTAAGTGGAATTACAATGAATGGCATCAATTACCACACAGGCAGTAGGATAACATCTGATAAGCTTGTCAATGACCTTGAATCATGAAGGATAAAAAGCTAAATAATCTGAGAGATGATACTATTGTGGAGACACAGATTAATAGATATTAATCTGTGTTAATAGATATTAAAAATGTATATAGACCTGATCTTAAGAGGTTCCGGTCAGACACTTACATACACCCATGAAAAGCATGACTGCCCTACTCATTAACTTATTTTTTTTACTGAATTCTATACACTGTATATTTATACTATATAGTAGTACTTCTTAAGTAGACAATCGGTCGTGCTGCTCATTAGGCCATCTGCCCCGTTGACACTCACAGAGATGCAGCAGGTTGGCCTTAAGGACACCCCCTCCTTCTCTTGTCAAAGCGCTGCAGGCACGCCTCCCCTCCCCTCCTCCCACACCTTTCACTCTAGAGGGAAAATGGGGCGAGATCAACAGGACTAGAACAAAGGTGGAGCAGAGAGGGAGAGCATCAAAAAGAAATAAAAAAGTACTGGCCATATACGCAGCACAGTGGTGTAAAATAACGGACATGTTTTTCAGTAAGGGAACAGGTGAGACGTTAAACATTATTGGTGACAACAGACTCACAGAAGAACGTGCACACTGAAAGGACTTGCAGTCTACCTCAATGAAGATCCGAACAGCTTGATAAAAGAATATCTGGTAAGTAATCCAATAGACACAGATTCCACTATTAAAAAGTTGACAACAACTGATGGTAATATTTCCTCACACATTTACTAGATTATAACAAACTTTGAACATTATTGGAGTTATAGAAGCACAAGCTTATGCAGGAGTGACCCATACCATTAGAATTTGGGTGTAATGTGGGCTGAGTGTACTGTTTTTGTTTTCCGGTTCCTTCTTTCTGCTTTATTGTTCTGCCCTGTAATCCAGAATGATGGACCAACGCCTTACATCTCGCTCTGAGCTGTCAATAGTTTTGCAGCTTAAAGGGATATTCCACCCCAAAGTGAAAATTTGTCTAAGATAACTGAGAAAAGAGCATTATGTAACCAGTGCAGTAATTCTCCTGAACGGGCAGCAGTCCGTTTGCTTTGGCCTAGCATAGAAAATGGAGTGAATGGGAACTAGAAGCATTTTGGTTGCAAATGACTCAGTAATTATACCAATTATTCCTGGTGAGCTCAATAATCATGTCGACTGCAAATTCAATTCCATTCCATTCAATTCAGTTTATTTATATAGCGCCAATTCACAACAGATGTCATCTCAAGACACTTAACAAGAAGTCATTTCAATACATTTATACAAACATTCCAATCAGTTAAAAAGTTTCTTATTTAAGGAATCCCAGCAGATTACGTCAGTCATTGGCGTGAGGTTGGGCCCCGTTGATGCAGACTTTCCAACCACAGCAATCCTTCAGCAATTCCTCATACTGAGCAAGCATGTAGCGACGGTGGAGAGGAAAAACTCCCCTTTAACAGGAAGAAACCTCCAACAGAACCAGGCTCAGTAAGAGCGGCCATCTGCCACGACCGTCTGGGGGTTTGAGAAGACAGAGCAGAAACACAGAAGGAACAGAAGATCTGATATAAGAGCACTTTCTATGTTACAGAAAGTAAAAAGTTGATAACAGGACACAGTGGATGTTCAGTTACTGGGAGGATCATCCCAGTCGATGCCCCCCGTCCAACAGGGCATTGCAGCCAAGCAGGATACCAGACCAGGTATATCTTCTATGGAGAGAAAAACACTGAGAGAAAACAAAATTAACAGTCGAAATAACAGAATGTACTGTAATACAACTGGAGAGTCGTAAGAGAAAAGGAAGTAGCAGAGTGAAGAAAATTGGTAAGTCTGTCCTCCAGCAGTCTAAGCCTATAGCAGCATAACTACAGAGATAGCTCAGGATAACCTTAGCCACTCTAACTATAAGCTTTATCAAAAAGGAAAGTTTTAAGCCTGGCCTTAAAAGTAAACAGAGTGTCTGCCTCACGGACTAAAGCTGGCTAACTAAAAGATCTGCCTCCCATTCTACTTTTAGAAATCCTAGGAACTACGAGTAAACCTGCAGTCTGAGAGCGAAGGGCTCTGTTAGGAATATAAGGAACAATTAGATCTCTGATGTATGATGGAGCTTGATTATTAAGGGCTTTGTATGTAAGAAAAAGGATCTTAAATTATATTCTGAACTTAACAGGGAGCCAATGAAGGGAAGCTAAAACAGGAGAAATGTCATCCCTCTTTTTAATATTCATCAGAACTCTTGCTGCCGCATTTTGGATCAACTGAAGGGTTTTAATGGCATTTTGTGGACTTCCTGATAGTAAAGAATTACAGTAGTCCAGCCTTGAGGTAACAAATGCATGGACTAGTTGCTCAGCATCACTCCTGGACAGGATGTTTCTAATTTTAGCAATATTCCGGAGGTGAAAGAAAGAAATCCTAGAAACCTGTTTAATATGGGATTTAAATGTCAAGTCTCGGTCAAAAATAACGCCGAGGTTCTTTATGTTATTACTGGGGGCCAATTTAATGCCATTCAGATGAAGTGATTGACTAATCAATTTCTGTTTAAGAACTTCTGGTCCAAAGACAGCAACTTCTGTTTTGTCAGAATTTAAAAGCAAAAAGTTTAGGGTCATCCATGTTTTTATGTCTTCCAGATATGCCTGTAATCTACCTAACTGACTGGGTTCATCAGGATTTATGGATAAATATAGTTGAAAAATGAAAAGTAAGAAGTAACGCAAAGAATTTGCAGGCGCTGATTTAGACTTGGGACTACATTACAGTTACGACAAACACCGCTGTAACCCGCCACTGAATGGCACATGGATATTCGAATGTGTGTTTAAACACGGAAACCAGAGGCTTTTTTAACCAGTGTGTTATATCCATGGCATAACCATAATGTAGACCCAAGTCTAAATCAGCTCCTGCAAATCATTTGTGTTTCTTCTTACTTTTCATTTGCAGTCGACAAGATTATTGAGCTCACCAGGAATAATTGGTATCATTGAGTCATTTGCAACCAAAATGCTTCTAGTTCCCATTCACTCCATTGTTTTATGCTAGGCCAAAGCAAACAGACTGCTGCCAGATCAGGAGAATTATTGCACTGATTACAAAATGCTTTTTTCTCACTTATCTAACTCTGGGGAATATGGTAAGAGACAAATTTACACTTTGAAGTGGAGTATCCCTTTAATTGAAAGAAACCCTCCTACAACTTGTATTATAACAACGTTTCTTTTGTTTTTTTTTTTTTTAGGTTGTGGACTTCCGTGAGGCCTAAAGGGAAATGGAGAAGACGCTCATTGGCATGGGTGCTGTCTAAACCAGTTGGAAGACAAGTTGGTTAGCACTTTGTTCTTTGAAGTAAAATATAGTTTTGTGCACAAAATATTTACTTGAAGTTTTAACAAGTTGTCTGCATTGATTGCACTTTGTGTTAAGCTGCTGTGCTTAACAGTCTTTCAGTTTGTAAACAAGTATTTTGTTAATATGCACTGAATCTGCTTAATTAAGGCAGGATTGTGTTTGATAATTTTGGTGCTGTCTTCATTTCTTAAGTGTCATACTCAAAATAAAACCTAAGATTTACTTAAAAATGTTATGTCAAGTGGTTCCACACAACTGGTTTAAGTAACATTTAAGAAACCTGGCTACTTAGTATGAAAATAACCAGTGTTAATTATGTATATGTAATAGTATTGAAAAGAAAGTACTTAACATTTTTATGTAATTCTAAAGCAGCAAAGTCATGTACCAGCTAAGTAACAGTATTACAAAGATATTACCTAACCAGGTTATGTAGGTTTAAAGCAACGGAGCTAAGTACCAGCTAAGTAATTTAAGTTACATTTAGCCAATACACTTATGTAAATCTAACTAAACAGTATTGAGTTCATACTAAGTAACAGCATTTCTTTAAAGTTACTTAAAGCAGTTATGTGGAACCACTCGACATAACATTTTTAAGTAAATCTTAGGTTTAATTTTTTTGACTATGTAGTTACCATATCTGCCTCACTAAAGTGTTTTTTCCTTAAAAAAATGCAGACATTCAAAATACACATTTTAGGGGTGTAATCACAATACCGTGAAACTGTGATATTTTTGCCCACGGTTATCACACCGTCAGAATCTCATACCAGCCCATGCCTACTCACAACCATCCATCCAGCACAACTAACGTATGAGGAGGTTAGCTGATGGGCTAAAACTAACAAAAAAGTTGTATGTTGTAGGGGAGATCGTGGCTGGTTGTCTCACTTTTTGCTCTAGTGTATATTGCACATCATCCAAACATATTTCAAGAGACATTTGTAGATTAAATGAAAGCCTAAGATCTAGGCTTGAGTTGAACACACCTTTCTTTTAATTTATTTATTTTTACAATTTCTTGCGATAAAAGGTTATTGCCTGTCAAAGACGTACTGTGACAACATGCCCCATGTTGAAGTTGGTTGTCACAATTCATTTCAATAGAGGTTTTGTTTAAAAAAAAAGATTTTATGAAATTACAATATGTACCTGTAACTGTAAAAGTGTTTTTCTATGATGCTTATTGTTTATTCCGCCCACATATTCATTTTCTAATATCGATAGTTGTTGGTTGATGCTTTAGAGTAAATGGGAATTATTGACGAAATGCTTGGCTGTAAGGTTGATCTATTTTTTAAATACAGTTCCCTTAGCTTAAAGAGAAGTTTTCTGTGATTACTTGGTGTTTGTAATTATTATTATCCACAGCAAACTCATATTTTTCTGTAGAAACTGAGTGTAGGATACTTTTCTGTGCCCCGAACTTTGATTAATAGATTAAAATGTGAACTTCATCAATAATTAAATTAGAATTAAGTTATTGATGGTTATGTAAACCAGACAAAAACTCTGTGTCACCAACAGCTGTTATGAGCAATGTGACAACCATCACATGGGAGAACCAGCCAGTCTTTTCTTTCTTTCTTGTTTTTACTCTCTCTGACTATTTTATCATATTTACATTTTCTTTCTGTGTCTGCTCAAAGTTTCCTTGTTCAGTGTTAAGACAATAAACCTGCACATTAGCAGTGCACCACCTGTGTACCTCTCACTTGTGGTATTATACTACGGTTGACACAGTAAGGCAAGGCAATTTTATTTGTTAGCTCACTTTCATCAAGGTAATTCAAAGTGCTTTACATGATTAGGGGATTAAGTAAAAACAACAATAAAGCATAAAACACACACAGAGCATGCACCTCCATCCAAATCAACAAAGCTGATTGGATGAATTCCTGTTGCTATGTGCGAATTTCTTGTCAGTATTTGGCTGGCTGCTGCACTGCTTGGGCGATCTTTCTGTCGCCCCAGCCGCTCAGCAGCGGGAGCTTTTTCTACGCTTTTTATAAATGATACTTTGTTACAAATTTAAACACACAATTAACTTAGGATATGTGATTATTGTTTTGTTTAAAAAAATAATAAAAATCTAAAATACTTGGGAAACACTGGGGGGGGCAGCGCCCAATCGCCCTCTATTGGCCACCCGCCACTGCTGCTTTGCTAATTAATGAGCTCAGCTGGAACCACAGTTACAAAGGTTACTATTACCCTCGAATTCCAGTCTACTCAACATCCCTAGAATTCGAACCAAACATGGAGAAGCAGCTTTCAGTTTCTATGTTCCTCTAATCTGGAACAAACTGCAAAGCTGCTGAAACACTGAGTTCTTTTAAATCACAACTTCCTGCTATTTTTATTTTACCCCCTAATCATGTAAAGCACATTGATTTACCTTGCTGTTGAAAGTGTGCTATACAAATAAAATTGCCCTGCCTCATCTTGCCTATTAGTAACACACTACATCGTCATGGATCAAAATCCTGTTGTGCTCGAACGGTCCCCCCGTTGGCCAGTACATGTCCAGGCCTGTCTAGAGTTTGCCAGAGACCATTTGGATGATCCAGAGGAGAATTCAGAGAATGTCATGTGGTTAGATGAGACCAAAATAGAACTCTTTGGTATTAACGCCACACGGCGCGTTTGAAGAATGCTGAGTTGCATCTCAATTAGACCATATCCACTGCAAAGAGTATAGAAGCCCAAGAGGCGAAACTCAATAGATTGCTCCATAGCAGCAGTTGCCCCCATGACGTGACAGCGCGGGCGTCATTATGGACTGAAAACTAAAGGAAAATGCCAAAAAATAATGGGAGACTATGCCACTGAACCAACTTAAGATAACAAATGTAAAGTAATCTTAAATTTTTCATTAATGAGGATGAGCGACGTTAAATGACAGAAAATGTTACGTCTATGTGTTGGTTATGCATGGCCTAATTACCCTAAGGAAAAAGTAGGCTACTATAGGAATCTTATAGTATTTTGGGACAAAATCTTATAGTAATCTTATAGGAATACTATAGTAATTTGGGACATACAATAGAAGTAGGCTACTATAAGACTACTACAGAAATACTATAGCGGCTCTAGGATATTATAGAGGTATTACAGAACAGAACATACTTCTGTGATGTTCTGTAATACCTCTATAATATTTTATAGCCGCTACAGTATTTCTATAGTAGTCTTATAGTAACCCAAACTTCTATGGTATTCCTATAAGATTACTATAATATTTTGTCCCAAAATACTATAAGATTCATATAGAACTATTTCGTCCCCCACCGAACCTGCTTCATTAGCCTACCACTTACGGTTTACAAAGATACAATTATAAAATTACTGCAAACCTTTAATCTATCAATATTTTTGTTCTATTATGCATTTTCCTTGTTATATGAATAACAGAAATTTATGAAAAATATAAAGGCAGACACACAGTAATAAGATATTTATTCAAATGTTGATTTTGAAATCAGTGAACATCACCATATATTGGGCAGACACAGTAATGATATATTTATTCACAATGTTGATTTGGGAAAATAAAAAAGGCTATTGCTAACTAGCGACAGGTGCTCTCCCCCTACGAGGGCATTTGGACGGGGGGGAGGGGTGTGCTGGGTTTCCATCTTCGCTATGGCTTGGCGGCCTGGGTCCCAATTTTAATATACAACTTAGACACTCCCACTTATAACATTTTCATGCGACACACATGTAGGGACTTTGGGGTGGGCACACTTTTCGGCATCCAGAGGGGGAACGGTTCAATCAGCTTCTCCTCTGGTGCCGGTTCCCACTGTTAAACCACATACAGACACTGAGGGCTCGGGGTGGGGGTTGGGGGATGTGTGGCTGCCTTCCCCACATCCCACCCCTCTGTTTTAAATGAACATTATTACAACACGCATCAACACCATACTAGAGCGGGAAGATAGAGGCTAGGGGTCTTCTTACACCCCTGTTCGCTACCGGCCATCAGGGGTTGGGGTCCGGAGGAGGGACAGGTGGTCTGGTCGGGGTCCTGGGCTGTCGGGCTGCCTCGCCACTGTGGGGCCCTTGGCGGTCTGCTTGTCTCCTTCCTAGAAGGTAGGTGGTCCATCTCCTGGGTCCGGTGGCTGGTGGCTCTACTAGGGCATCGGTACTGGGACCTGGGAGCATGAAGTGTGTATGGGGAGTATGAGTGAGGGTACAGCGTCATTTCTTGGGTGTCTTGGTGAGTTAGTGAGAATGTATGTGTTTAAGAGGGAGGGAACGTATGACTGTCTGTATGTCTTTGTCTGCCTGTCAGGTTGGGTCTTGGGCTGCCCTCTCGCCTGGTGCACCTCAGGCCTTACATTTAATGGGGGGCCTATTTCCCCTCCGTCACTCCCTGCCGGTGATGGATGCCCCTGCCTACTGGTGCGTCGGTGGTCAATCCGGTTCGGACCTGGTGCGTGCCTGGCCGGGCCTGGGGGGGCCGGTGTGTCGGTCGGCCGATGCGCTGGGCCGATATCTTCCTTTGGTTGGTTTGGGCACCTCTTTTAGGGGTGCCAGGTTTGGGATTGTTGGGTGGTGCCTGCTTGGTGGCTCGGTGGAACACGGATCCAGCGTCTCTGCTCGTTCGATCACCTGTTCTGTGTGCACCGTGCGTGGTCGGTTCATTGGCAGGTTGGACCGGCCCTGGCCTTTGTTGGAAGCCTGGTCTCGGCGCTCTGCGTTGCGCGGGATCAGGACTCGGGAGCTGGTACAACTTGGTGTCCATGTGCTGGCTGAGCTTGGCCTGGGGATGCTATCCATCCGCTGCGGCTACCGGTGGGGCGCCCCGACGTGGGGCAGGGGTGGGGCCATGGGAAGTTGGCGGTGGGGATTGGCCCAGGGTGGTGGTGGCACGTGGCGGCTGGCTGCGGCCCCTGCGGTGCCGGGGGCCCCTCGTCGGGCGGTCTCTTGTCGGGTCTCTACTGGGGGGTGGGGTGCCCCTGGGCCCCGGCTCTCCCGGTCCATGGACCGGCCCGCCCTGGCGCGGCTGGTTGCCGACAGGGCCCATGGGCTCGTCACTGCTGCCTCCCTGCATAGTAGCCGCTGGATGTTCCCCTGGGGTTCTCCTTTGCTCCTCTCTTGGGGGATGCGGTCGGCCCCGCCCGGATCCGCCTGGGGCTCTGGGGGTCCTTTGGACGTCTTGGCTCCGATCTCCTTCATGTCTGCATCGATTCCTGGGAGACGGATTGATGCCTGCTCACACCAGCTATCGAACACTCTTATGGAGAAACCTTATATGCACCAGCATGCTAACAAACACACAAATATGTGGGGTCTCTGGTGTTTACAGATATATTCTTGGGCTGAGGTTATCATTACTAGAGCTTGATTAATCGGTACCATGAGTTTTTCTGTGACATTGTTGTTGTATTTTTATATCCATTCATGTGTGATGTGGTTGTGTAGTTCTTAGTTCACGATGTTAGGTTTGTTTTGTCAATGTTCCTTTTTCGTGTTTTGTTTTGTTTTTTCCCCCTCTCTGCCGTCCTGTGGGTATGGAGGCAGACTTCAATGTTTTCCTGTGTTTTCTTTGTTCCTTTTCCTCTCTTGTATTTTCAACTCACCCTCTCTCATGACATTTTGTTTCCTACCTCTATTCTTCATCTTCTTTCTTTCTTCCCCTTAATTTTCCGTCTCCTTGTCCATAACATCAGGAAACAAAACCCCCAGCAATTCATAATAAAGATTTTTTACACATATATCAAGTGGAGTACTATAGCAAAAGCTGTACTGCTCCGCTTGTGAAAGTCAATCTGTTGGGCTTCTACTTGGTACTCAGACACCAATTCTGAGCTCCACACTTCCAAACAGGACACGTAAAAAAACAACAAAAACCCCCCCCAAAAAAACAAACAAAAAAACAAAAGGAAAATAAATATAAAATAAAAAAATTATAAATGAACATTTTAAAGACAGTTAATCTTTTACATAGAATATCACAAAAATATTAACAACTTGTTTTTTCAACATCTCCAGTGAAAGTGCACACAGTGAAGTGAACGTTTCAATGGAAAGAACAAAAACAATCTGTGAATATCCTATTATAGGCAGAAAGTTAACATTCAAGTTAAGTTTTACGTTCAAGTTAAATCACAAGATCATTAAAATATGTCCACTTAAACGAGTTATTACCTTTGTGCATCCTTTGGAAATTGATAGAATGCCAAATCCCTTCTGGTGGACTGATAATTCTTGCAATTTATTGCAGAACACTGCTTGCGTTTTGACCACTTGCTCATCTTTGCTTCTATACTCTTTGGTTGTGTGGCGTGCAAACTGGCGCTAACGATTTCATCAGCTTTCAGTCCATAATGGTGGACGCGCCTCCGCAGCGCCACCTACAGCCTGTTAACCATAACACAACAGAGTTTCGCCTCTTGGGCTTCTATACTCTTTGTCCTCTTTGAAGCATGGGGGTGGAAACATTATGCTTTAGGGCTGCATTTCTGCAAAGGGGACAAGATGAGTGATTGTATTAAGGAATCATATTGTATATCATATAAGGATGAATGGGGGCATGTATCATGAGATTTTGGGCAAAAACCTCCTTCCATCTGTGAGAGAATTGAAGATAAAATGTGACAGGATCTTCCAGTATGACATTGGTCCCAAACACATCAACTATGGAGTGGCTATGTAAAAAGCATTTCAAGGTTCTGGAGTGGCCTAGCCAATCTCCAGGCCTCAATCCAATAGAGAATCTGTGGAGGGAGTGGAAAGTCTGTGTTGCCCAGCAACAGCCACCAAAAGATCACATCTCTAGAGAAGATCTCCATTGAAGAATGGGCCAAATTACTAGTTATAGTGTGTGCAAACCTGGTAAAGACCTATATGAAATATTTGACCTCTGTCATTGCCAACCAAGAGTACATTACAAAGTACTGAGGTGAACTTTTGGAATTGACCAAATACCTATTTTCTGCATCATTATACTTTTTTAAAAATCATACAATGTGAGTTCCTAGATTTTTTTAAACATTCTGCCTCTATATATTTATATATATATATATATATATATATATATATATATATATATATATATATATATATATATATATATATATATATATATATATATATATATATATATATATATATCTTATTGTGCCTCCTTAACTTTTGAACATAACCCAACTACCAGAAAGATCCTTGTCTCAAATTTCCTTCAGAAACTGATTGTTATCCAGAACTTATTAACACCTCCCTGTCCTCCTCAGTGACTTCCTGGAATCATGTCAAGACACAGAATAAAATTTTATAACTAATCAATTACAATAAACTGTTCAAACTTACCTAATGTGTGTTGCATGTTTGAGAGTCTCACTTCTCTTACAGAGCAATTTAGCCCCCTACCAGAGTCTAACTCCGCCCACATTTCCTGTTTGAATAATGTGGCAAAAGGAAGTGTTGCCTGGTGGACCGAGGGATGCGCGGGGGGATAAAAGACTGGGCAGTGTCAACACTTCCAACTCCAACTCACTACAGAGTTGAGACTCGGCTTGTTTTATGACTTACAGTGGCAGGATGACAGATCGAACTTCAATGCCCGATTCAAATTCAAGAGTAGTGTAGAGTTTTAATCTTAAAAAAGCGCCACACTGACGTTATTTTGTAGGAAATTAATATTTATGCTAAAATGTAATAATATACCAAAAATAATGACCAGACATGTAGACAGCACTATTAGACACTTGTTTATACAGTTTATCAGCAAAGTAAAAGTTGATTTGGGGGTGAGTTATTCTTTAAACATGAGAGTGTCTAATGCAAATTGTGCAAAGAAAAGTTACCATCAGCAGGGAATGGCAAAGATTACATGAAAGAAGCTTACACAACTGCTTGGAGCTTTGTACGGCAATATGTGTACTGATATGATTTTTTGGGAAAATATAAGGAAGATTCCTCACCCCAGAAGTGATGATAAATCAAATAACTGCAAGTATTCAGTGCATTTGAACATAGCACTAACATATTATATATTTTTTTCTTTTAAAATCTGTTCCATCATGTTGTAGCCTACTACTGGGTTTTTGATGGCAATATCTGATTTTTAAGAAAAAACTAATATGTGTATGGTTGAAACTATTTAAAGGATATTATTATTAGAAATAAATATTATATGCAAAATACTTATACACTACATGCTAAAATATTTCAAGGAAGCAAAACTGCTTTTTTTCTAAGGATTAAAGAGACTATAAGGTTCTATACCAGATTCAATTGAAATTCTATACGTCAGGAGTGTCACTGTTGAGTAAAAGGAAGTAATTCTCGTAACCGGACTGCATTCAGTTCATCTCTTTAATGGAGGATAAATTCTGAAAAGTGATATCAGTTTTTTCCCCTTCATTTTCAAATGAGCAGACTATCTTATTGCCTGAAAAATATCACAGAGGCAATTAAAAGGCACATCTGTTTTATTAAAGGAAATAATATCCATCCATTTTATCTGTCAGTGTTATCCCCCAGGACCATCATGCACATCATCAACCTCAACATGTCTTCATGGATATTTAACTGTGGAGACTAATTGAAGCAATTCTACTTCATTTCAGAGACTCACTGCATGGTGGATGAAGTTAATATTTAAAAATTACATTTTACACATTATTCAATAATCTATGGGCAAGGCAAAACGTATGTATGCGCACACACATGCATATATATATATATATATATATATATATATATATATATGCAGTAAATACAGTAAACAAACAATGCTTTCAGAAATATAGATAAGGATTGTTTATTTTTATCAATTTACAAAATGCAAAGTGAGCAAAAAAAAAGAAAAATCTAAATCAAAACAATATTTGGTGTTACTGCCTTTTACATTCAAACTAGCATCAATTCTTATAAGTGCACTTGCACAAAGGGATTTTGTAGGATTAGAGTTAGGTGTATGATAAACTAATTACACCAAACAAGTGCTCATGTTCATCATGTCAAATAAACGCTGAAACACAGTCATTAACTGAAACAGAAACAGCTGTATAGGATGCCTAAAACTGGGTGAGGAACAGCCAATCTCTGCTACAAAGGTGATGTTGTGGATGATAGTTTAATGTGATGGCAAGACGGTAGCTGCTTTGCTAATTAATGAGCTCAGCTGGAACCACAGTAACAAAGGTCACAATTACCCACAAATTCCAGTCTACTCAAAATCCCTAGAATTAGAATCAAACATGGAAAAGCAGCTTTCAGTTTCTATGCTCCTCTGGAACAAATTCTAGACAATTGCAAAGCTGCTGAAACACCAAGTTCTTTTAAGTCACAACTAAAAATCTGTTTAGCTGCCTTTGAGTAACGTTTTTATGTATCATATGTTTTGTGTTTGCTTCTTCCTTTATTGCTGTTTTTACTTTATATGCTTTTGTTGGTCCAGGTTGACATGCAAGATATTGAGTCAAGTTAAACAAAACAGTCAACACAACTTCAGTTCTGGAATACAGCCTCTGCCGGTTTATTAATTTACATTCCTTCTCCGAGCAGGACAAAGCATTGATGACATACAGTTCTGTCGTCCTCAATTACCTCAGCAAGACTCCCTCTCTATCATTAGCACACATATTTTTATACCTAGTTCATATTGATGCACGAACTATCAAGAAGTTTCCTCTCCAAAACAACTTAACAACTCCACATTCCTTTGAGGGAACACATCCTCTTAGCCAAGGCTATAATTCAGATGGGCCACAGCGGGTCAGGCTGACCCTAAGCCTTCCTTCTCTGAATAAACTCACAAATTCCCTCACATAGCATTAATGATGAGACCACCTCGGACGTGCAACATTTACCACAACATTCCTCCCTGTGGTGCTCTCTAAGAACACCAAAAAGCTAATTAAGCTAGTTAACAACTTTTAAATGTGAGTAACATGTATACCAGTGAATGACCCCTATATGAGCTTACATGTAACCTGGATAAATATTGAAATAAACATAGTCAATCCTATGCCAGTGTTGATCCTATGCCAGAGATGATTCGTTGTGTGGAGTTGAAATATCTATATATATATATACACACACACACACTCTTATTACACCTGGACGGCCAGGTGTAGGAAGAGTTCTGGTCATCCAAACTTCTTCCGTTTGAGGATTATGGAGGCTACTGTGCTCTTAGGAACCTTGAGTGTTGCAGAGATTCTTTTGTAACCATGGCCAGATCTGTGCCTTACCACAATTCTGTCTCTGAGCTCCTTGGGCAGTTCCTTCGACCTCAGGATTCTCATTTGCTGCGACATGCACTGCGAGCTGCAAGATCTTATATTGACAGGTGTGCCTCCATCCATCCATCCATCTTATTCTGCTTATCCGAGGTTGGATGGCGGGGGCAGCAGCTTAAGCAAAGATGTCCAGACTTCCCTCTCCCCAGCCATTTGGGCCAGCCCTTCGGAGGGAATCCCAAGGCGTTCCCAGGCCAGCCGAGAAACATAGTCCCTCCAGCGTGTCCTGGGTCTTCCCTTGAGACTTCTCCCGGTGGGACATGCCCGAAACACCTCACCAGGGAGGCGTCGAGGAGGCATCCTGACCAGATGCCGGAGCCACCTAGACTGACTCCTCTTGATGTGGAGGAGCAGCGGCTTTACTCTGAGCCCCCTCCAGATGACTGAGCTTTTCAGCCTAGATCTAAGGGAGAGGCCAGACACTCTTCAGCCACTTGTATCCGTGATCTCGTTCTTTCGGTCACCACCCAGAGTTCGTGACCATAGATGAGGGTAGGAACGTAGATCGACCAGTAAATAAATGAGCAGAACCATCTCAAGGAAGATCAGAAGAAATGGACAGCATGTGAGTTAAATATGAGTGTCACTACAAAGGGTCTGAATACTCATGACCATGTGATATTTCAGTTTTTCTTTTTTAATTAATTATGTCAAAAATGTCTACATTTCTGTTTTTTCTGTCAATGGTGTGCTGAGTGTACATTAATGAAAAATAAAAGTAACTTTTTTGATTTTAGCAAATGGCTCCAATGGAAAAAAAGCGTGATATATTTAAAGGGGTCTGAATACTTTCCATACCCACTGTATACTGTATATATATTGTGTGTGTGTGTGTGTGGGTGCGCGTGTGTATCCAACAAACTATGTTGGAATAGTAATCCTTTATGCTTTGAAGGCAGATCTGAGTGTAGACAAAACAGTTTCTTCTCTTTCACTATAGGTAAGACGATCGTTGCTTCGTTTTGAATTGAATTTTGTCTGTCTAACGCTGACAATAAGGTAAAAAACACCTTACTACCAGGGGATTGTTTTCATTTGGATTTAACCTAACTGACAGGTATGTGAGGAAACTGCCATGGTTTGACTCTGACAGCTGTCACTCTAAGTTACTAATACTTTCTTTTTCCCCTACGCAGACCAGTGGCAGGTGTTCATTTGAGTGAGGTTTATTTAATATAACGGTTAAATTAGGTGTGCAAACCGGTAAAAGCTAGTAAAATATAAAGCTACTAACAAGCTAGTCCACTGTCAAAGCAGTCCCCTGCAACACTAATGGCATTGCTTCAGAGTAATAAATAGTTGTAATGGGCCATTTTAGCTGTGCCTGGAAAATGTTCATTCTCTGGATGCAATAATGTTCACAAAAGATCTGTACTTACTGTCGGCTTCCTATCATAATATGCTCTGCAACTCACTTTCTACTCAGAGAGGTGGGGGCGCCGAACTCCAAAACCCCGGCGGGAACTGTTTCAAAATAAGACCCAGAACTGAGAGACAGAGAGTAAAACAACACAAACAAACAGATATCTGTTTCACAGTGGACGCACCTGCAGATGGGAGCCAGAAAAGATCTGACTCGCTTCTCTACAAGGGTGTACCATTTTTATTACAGAAGAACAAAGAACATATCACATGACTCCTCTCTCCTCCTTCTACATCTTGACAGGTCATACATTTTCTCCAGGTCTCCTGACCTGATTTTATAGCCGTACCATGAACTAGAGTTATAACCGATCCTCCCTGCTTTCAGTTCATATCTTTACCAAAGAGTTTATTTACTTAAAACCTTACCCCCATAAAATACTGGTAAAGAGTCATGTTTTACTACCCTGAATAATATAAACAGGCCTATTTACTTCTAAAGCTTACTAAAGATATAGTTAAAACATATGTACTGCATAATAAAAAATAGCCCCAAAAAAGTAGAATACAACATTACACAAGAGGGTTTTTTACTTTTTGTTTCTCTTTTGATTATTTATTCTGCTTAGACTTAAGTATTTTCCCTTGCTTAATAGAAAAGATATCTGAAACAACCTCCGGAAACCAGCATTTATCAGCCAGTGGACCTGATCAACAGTCAAACTGATAATGTTACACAGCTGGGACATGGGATAAAGTAGCAAAGCCCCTTTTTAATTCCAAACTAAGTACCAATGCAATCTCTCTCTCTCTCTCTCTCTCTCTCTCTCTCTCTCTCTCTCTCTCTCTCTCTCTCTCTCTCTCTCTCTCTCTCTCTCTCTCTCTCTCTCTCTCTCTCTCTCTCTCTCTCTCTCTCTCTCTCTCTCTCTCTCTCTCTCTCTCTCTCTCTCTCTCTCTCTCTCTCTCTCTCTCTCTCTCTCTCTATGTAAGGCAAGGATAAACTTAGTAAACAATAAAAGATAAAGACAATTTTAATTCAGTTCTTTACAAGAAAAGTCATTTCAATTTAATCATACATAGGTTCCAATTACTAATTCAGTTCATTATTACAATCACTTTAAATGTTTTAAGGAAACTTTTAAATTCTAAGTAAACCCAGCAGATTGCATGGAGTCATTGCCATGCATAATTTACTCCTGAAGAAATATGTTGTGACAGTAGAGAGTTGCCTGCATTGTGCCATTGACTTCACAGCAATCCCTCACACTGAGCATTCATGCTGCGACAGTGGTGAGGAAAATCTCCTCTTTAACAGGAACAAACCTCCAGCAGAACCTGGCTGAGTATGAGCAGCCATCTGCCTTGACCGATTGGGGGTTCGAGAAGACAGAGCAGAGAAACAAATAACAGAGGAACTGATTAAGTGTACTTACTATGTAAAAAGTAAACGTTGATAACAGGAAACAGAGGACGTTTAGTTACTGGGAGCATTATCCCAGCCGATGCCCCTCTCCAACATGGCACCACAGCTGAACAGAGGCATCAGACCAGCTCTAGGTTCTATGGGGAGAAAAACAATGAGAAAACAAATCAACAGCTGAAATAACAGCATATAACGCAATTGGAGAGTAGTTGAAGAGAAAAATTGCAGATTGAAGAAAAGTGGTCAGTGTGTACTCCAACATTCTAACCCTTGCTTTCCACTGGACGCGTAAGCAGTGCGCAACATAATAGGTGTTTACTCGTGAGTTCAGCAGCGTCTGAGTCCCTTCCCACCAGGAGCGTTTAGGACGCATATCACGTGCGAAAGTGATATGCCTCCCGGGACAGCTGGTCCCGGTCTAGACTTTCCTGCGGGACCCTAAATCCATGCACAATTTTAAAAACCAAGGCCACAAATTATGAATCCGTGCACACGGGTTAATAAACCGAGGGTACAAATTCTTACACCTCAAAATTATTTCCCCACCTGACCCCTGCCGGGGTCTGTACTAATCAGTCCACAGAATATTCTCTCAAAATTCTTGATATATTCTTTAGCAATCAAGCAAATATACAGTCACTGCTCTATACATATTATGGGAGATAAGGTCTTTGTTTCCCTCATTCTCTTTCCCTTTCTCTTACCTCTATCTCTTTATCTATCTCTTTCTCGGGTTTAAAACATGCGGAACAGTTACTCTGAGCAGAGAATGGCAGTTTCAAATAAAAAGCCTCATCTGAATATTTTTTTATTATTCCAAATTACCAGTTCACTGTGACTGTCAAACATGATGGATAGCTCAAATACCACAGAGAATGGTATTTGCTGTAGGTAGTGCATAAACATAAAAAACATATCTCAAGCTTTCTATCAACTTCAGTAAAGAAATGAAGCATCTGAATAGCTAAACTGTATATCAGACATATTAAACCATCAGCTGAATATTGAAGTATTACATGCTCCATTTCTCAGAAGTCTAAATTTGTTTTGAATGTGTCTGCTCCATTCATTAACCTGAGTTCCAGTTTCCAAGTGTCAGAATGAGAGTCCATTGCTGCTATTTGTCTATTACGTACAACGAACCATTACATCAGAGTAAAAAGTCATTTAAAGAGCACTCAGAGAAGGTAATTCAAGAATGCTAAATTCAAAATATATTGTGATAAAGTAATTTTCTTTGGGTGAAGACTCAAAAGAACCCAAGCAGCATTGGGGTAGTTCATCCAGGATTCTAAATTGTTTGGCTATAAAATCTTGTGGGTAATATTACAATACTTCTCTGAAAATTAACAGATGTTGAAAAAAAACCCACTTTCTCAGTTTTTTTGTGTAAATATCCAGACAAGAGTTTTTTGCTATTTTTTTCATTATCTAGAGCCCGTTTTTCGATCCATTGTCTTCTTAATAGCTGAGATTGAGTCACAAGGATTAAAGCTCCAGGAGGATACACAGACATCCCAGTATCCAGTGACACTCGCAGCTCATTCTGGGATATCCCAAGGTATTCCCAAACCAAAAGAGATGCATAATACCTCTGACATTTTTTGGGTCTTTCCCAGGTTCTCCTCCTCATGGTAGGTATTTGGAAATTTTCCAACCAGGTGTGCCCGGAGGCATCCTGATCAAATGCCCATACCACCTCAGCTGATCTGAAGGAACAGCAGCTCTATTCAGTCACCACCAAAATATTGAA
Organism: Valencia hispanica; assembly: GCA_963556495.2. Taxonomy (NCBI): domain Eukaryota; kingdom Metazoa; phylum Chordata; class Actinopteri; order Cyprinodontiformes; family Valenciidae; genus Valencia; species Valencia hispanica. Next base: position 48,343,387 of record OY747704.1, read on the forward strand.
ACTTCTTCATCTGACCTCTGACTAGGAGGATGCAGTCCAGTAAGAAATATTCTTAGTATGACAATTTCAACCCTGCCATTGCATCAGGTGTTCACAGGAGCTGCTGTTGTTTTGTTTTGGCTAAAAGGTGAAAGAAAGCTGCATTCAAGTCATACTGTATATCAATAGTTTACTGCACTGAAACAAAGTAGAGAAATTGGATACAAATTTGAAAAAGACAAGTGACGCAAGGTGTTTACACTGCAGTGTCAATAAATCAAACTAATGCTGACAAACAGAGGGAATATTTTCCTGTTGGGCCTTAAGCACTTAACGGACAGTTATAAAGTGGGCAGTGTGTTTTTAATCGCTTCATGGACACAGTCCTCCCTTCGGAGGAGGAGAACAAGCTTGTCGATCTGTTCCAGTGAACATCAGGGGAGAACACCTTGAAGCCTGAAGCTGCTATCTGCCATGGTGCAGTGGTGGTAATGATTAAGTATCAGTCCAGCAAGCTCCGCTCATTTCCAAACTATCAGTTTCACCTTCTCCACTACATCACATTTTTGGAGCAGAAGGTAATGATCCACTTGGGTGACTGCCAAGTTATTTTCTTTTCAATGTCCCCCATTTCCCTTGGTCTCTCTCACTCTCTTTTTGTCTCCACACAACTTTCTGACTAGTCTTCTTTCATTCATTTTTGATATTCCTTTTTCAGCAATGCTGGTGGAGACAAATTACCTTTGCCCACTAGGTGAGAGAGTCATTTTTGTGAACTTTCTTTGACAGGAGGTCATAGAGAGTGGCAATAGTTTTACAGACTCTTTTATAGCAGACCATCCAAAGGAGGCAGTTAAGTGAGAAAGGTTGTACATGCTGTGATTATTGGCTGCATGCTCAACCCTGCTGTTGAAGTTTGGATGTCAATCAATTCCTATGTAGAGTAAAAATTTGGACACAGGAAATTAGCTGTGAGATTAAATATGTTGAGGCGTATTAGAAAACTAATTTAGTAGTGACTCCACAAAGCATTTTTCAAACCAAGCTGCTGCCCCTCGACCCGATCCTGGTTAAGCGGAAGAAAATTAATGGATGGATGGATACAAAACAATCAAATTTTGACCTCTTTTGTAACAATGTGGCTTTTGTTTTGGCCCTGGAACAGTAGACCAGATATTTACCAAAGCAGAATTGCTGAGGGGGTACGAGAATACTTTTCCAGTCTATTGACCCTTTCCAAAAAATTTGAATATTTGGAAAAGTTTATTTATTTCCATAATTCCATTCAAAACGTTAAACTTCCATAGATTTTACATTCAGGGCCCACAACTTAAAGCATTTCAAGTATTTAGTTGTTTATTTGTAAATAATTTAGGCTTCCAGCTCATAAAACCTACGAAAACAGGAATTCAAAAAATAGAATACTATGAAGAAATCATGATTTACTTCTCAGTCTTTGCTGAGAAAAAGAAAGAAATTACGATCACATCAAATTAATCAACATATGGTACTTTTAAAACGATATGTCAATCTTCAATACTTGATAGGGAATCCCTTTGCCTTAATCACTGCCTCGATGCGCCGTGGCAATGAGGCCATCAGCCTGAGGCATTGCCTGGGAGTTATGGAAGCCCAGAGTTCCTTTTTCTTACTGTCAGCTCTTCTTTGTTTTTGGGTCTGGTGCCCCACATTTTCCTCTTGATAATACCCCATAGATTCTCAATGGGGTTTAGGTCCAGTGAGTTGGCTGGCCAGTTAAGCACTGTGATGGCATGGGCATCAAACCAGGTTTTGGTGCTTCTGGTGGTATGTTAAGGGGCCAGGTCCTGGTGGAAGATGATATCTGCATCTCCATAAAGTTCCTCAGCAGAAGGAATCATGAAGTCTTCAAAAACATTCTGGTAGACAGATGCGGTGACCTAGGATTTAAGAAAGCAGAGTTTACAAACACCTGCACCGGACATTGCACATGACTGACTGTGGATATTTCACACTAGACCTCAAGCAGCTTGGGTTCTGTTCCTCACCCGTCTTCCTCCTAACCCTTGGACCTTGATTCCTGAATGAAAGGTACACTTTACTTTTTTCGGAAAAGAGGACCTTGGACCACTAACCAACACTCCTGTCCTTCTTCTCCCTGACACAGCAGAGAATCGTCTGAATGTGGTGGTTTTTGAAGCTGTGATTCCCGCCTCATTCCACTCTTTCTGGATCCCTGCCAGATTCATGAATCTTCTTTGTTTGATAATCCGCTGAAGCCCACAGTCAGCTCTTCTGTTAGTGCATCTTCTCCTGCCACATTTTGCTCTTCCACTAGACTTTCCATTGATATACTTGGACACAGCACTATATGAACAGCAAGCCTCCTTAGCTATGAACTTTTGTGGCTTACCCATCCTATGGAGGATATCAATGATGGTCTTCTTGGCAGTTGTCAAGTCTGCAGTCTTCCCCATATTGAACCTTACTGAGACAATTAAACCAAAGTGAAGCAATTTAATTACACCTGGGAAAACCTGTGCAGATAATAGATGAGTAGTGTGTGACACTCAGTTTAAAACATTCATGGCTTGTAAAATTTGGACTGATTTCTTCACAGTCTTCTAAATTTTTGAATTCCCGTTTTTGGGTTTTTTATGAGCTGGAAGCCCAAATTATGAACAGATAAACAACTAAATACTTTAAATCATTAAAGTTGTGGGCTCTGAATCTATAATCTATGGATGTTTAACGTTTTTAAAGGAATTATGGAAATTAATAAACTTTTCCATGATATTCTAATTTTTTTGAAAGGGTCTATATATGTGTTTTGTAGATCTGGAGAAGGCATAGAACTGTGTCCCACAAGGTATATAGTGGGGCGTTCTGTGGAAGTATGGGTATCTGGGTGGCTTTTAAGGGCTTTTTGATCCTTGTATGCAAGGAGCTGTGTCTGAAATTCTCGAAAAGCTTGTTTCCAGTGCACGTTGGACTCTGCCAGGGCTGCATCTTGTCACCAATCTTGTTTGCAGGTTTCATTGTAAGGCTCTCAAAGCTTAGGAACTTCAGGATATCATATTTGCTTTTTACAGTTGATGTAATTCTTAGGTGTCTTCAGACCAAAACCTTCAGTATGCACTGACGCAGTTCTTGCTGCTGAACATGTAGTGGCCCAGAAGGTGGATAGACAGATTGCTCCTTTTGGATTGGGAATCAGTCTCTGCCCCAAGCAGGGAAGTAGGAAGAATCTGTGTGTATAGGTTATGAGTGATGGTAGAATGGAAAAGGAAATGGACAGGACTGGGACTTAATGTGCTATAATACAGCCACTCTGGTCTGTTGTGAGAACTGAGCCAAAAAGCAAAATATCTACAGGTCCTTTTCAAAAAATTTGTATATTGTGATAAAGTTCATTCTTTTCCATAATGTAATCTTAAAAATTTAACTTTCATATATTTTTGATTCATAGCACACCAACTGAAATATTTCAGGTCTTTTATCGTTTTAAAACTGATGATTTTGGCATACAGCTCATGAAAACCCCAAATTCCCATCTCAAAAAATGAGCATATCATGAAAAGGTTCTCTAATGGAGCTATTAACGTAATCATCTGAAACAACTAATTAACTCTAAACACCTGCAAAAGATTCCTGAGGCTTTTAAAAACTCCCAGCCTGGTTCATTACTCAAAACCGCAATCATGGGTAAGACTGCTGACCTGACTGCTCCCCAGAAGACCATCATTGACACCCTCAAGCAAGAGGGTAAGGCACAGAAAGAAATTTCTGAACAAATAGGCTGTTCCCAGAGTGCTGTATCAAGGCACCTCAGTAGGAAGTCTGTGGGAAGGAAAAAGTGTGGCAGAAAACGCTGCACAACGAGAAGAGGTGACCGGACCCTGAGGAAGATTGTGGAGAAGGACCGATTCCAGACCTTGGGGGACCTGCGGAAGCAGTGGACTGAGTCTGGAGTAGAAACATCCAGAGCCACCGTGCACAGGCGTGTGCAGGAAATGGGCTACAAGCCACTTTTGAACCAGAAACAGCGGCAGAAGCGCCTGACCTGGGCTACAGAGAAGCAGCACTGGACTGTTGCTCACTTTTTTCGGATGAAAGCAAATTTTGCATGTCATTCGGAAATCAAGGTGCCAGAGTCTGGAGGAAGACTAGGGAGAAGGAAATGCCAAAATGCCTGAAGTCCAGTGTCAAGTACCCACAGTCAGTGATGGTCTGGGGTGCCATGTCAGCTGCTGGTGTTGGTCCACTGTGTTTTATCAAGGGCAGGGTCAATGCAGCTAGCTATCAGGAGATTTTGGAGCACTTCATGCTTCCATCTGCTGAAAAGCTTTATGGAGATGAAGATTTCATTTTTCAGCACAACCTGGCACCTGCTCACAGTGCCAAAACCACTGGTAAATGGTTTACTGACCATGGTATTACTGTGCTCAATTGGCCTGCCAACTCTCCTGACCTGAACCCCATAGAGAATCTGTGGGATATTGTGAAGAGGAAGTTGAGAGACGCAAGACATATATGCTAATTTTTTGAATGAGGAATTTTGGGTTTTCATGACCTGTATGCGAAAATCATCAGTTTTAAAACAATGAAAGACCTAAAATATTTCAGTTGGTGTGCAATGAATCTAAAATATATGAAAGTTTAATTTGTATCATTACATTATGGAAAAGAATGAACTTTATCACAATATGCTAATTTTTTTAGAAGGACCAGTAGTTTATCTACGTTCCGACCCTCACCAACATTCAAAACAGTGGAAAGCTACGTCAAAATTTGCTTGCAATTACATGTCGTGTACTTTGCTTTGTTTTCTGTTCTCATTCTGGGATATCCCAGATCAGCTTTTTTTATTGTTAAAAAATGCATTTCCTACTAAGAAGACATAGAATACAATTGCTGTGGTATAAAGAAATCCAGCTATAAATCCTTGCTGTTTGGCTAGTTTCCCTCAGAGATGAATCAATACCTATTCTATTCTATTCTATTCTATTCTATTCTATTCTATTCTATATTAAGACTAAACTTGGTATACCACATTGGCTGATTTATTTCCCGAAATTGTCATGTAAATTAAATGCATTTTTAAAATGTTTTCCACAAACTGCACAGATGATCATTGATGTGCTCATGCTTTAAAGCTGGGACATTTTTGCTGACCTCAAAAATACTTTTGGATTACCTACACAACCCAGGATACCTGGGCCCTCATTTATCAAACGTTCGTAGAAACACAAGTGGTGAAACATAAGTGGGGCTAAAAAAAGTATTGGTGAACAGACTTTTTGAAGATTGTCATAGTTAACGCAAATTCATTTTAACACTGATAGTTTTTACCCTCTGTTATCAGCGGTTCGTCTGCTTCATATCCCCCCCCCGCCAAGCAGCAGTTACATTCCTACTGCAGACAGAAAAAAAGTGGCTAAGAATCGTTTCATTTGCGGTTATTCACTTCTGTGGAAATACTTCGCTTCTTTGAACAAATTTGTCAGTTAAATTTGTCCCAAACAATGCTGTTTGGTTGTATCACCTCAGTGGTAACCAATAAAAAAAAAAGAACACTGCCTGGCAGAAAGTGACAGAGGTACTAAATGCAGTCAGGACAGTGGAGAAGTTCCTGTAAGAAATAAAGGGAAAAAATCAAACTGAATACAATAAAATGTCCCTCAGCACACAGATGGGCCAGATCTTCTACTGGCGGTGCACATATCATCACATTTGACACGCATGTGGCCAGCATTATTGGAGACACTGCTTTGACTGGCATCAGTATGCATGGAGACAGCAACAACCTGCTTCACTGATAAACAGTATCATCCATCTTTCACAGTACAGTTTGCAAACATTTTATTTATAAGTGTAACAACACCCTTTTAAGCTGAAGCGCTTGATGTGACAAGTTACAAAAAGCAGAGAGCGCAGACCTCCCCCATCCCCCAGATTGCAATTCACAGGATCTCCATGCATGATCACCCCCAAAATCTTATTATTTATTTCTTGGCAAATTTCTAACATTTTCTAAAAATTTTATCCAAATCCATCCATACGTTTTTGTGTTATTTTGCTAAAAGGTAGACAGACAGACACACATGAACTGTTTCAGATCCCCCGTTCTATCACTAGATGCTGTGCATACACATGGTCAGAGCTGTTCTTATATTTAGGAACATTTCTACACACAAGTACAAGATGGTAAATACCACACAATGAGTAAAATTGTTCCTTCTCACAAAATACACACAGATCTGTGTGTAAGTACGGTTGATAAATAAGGGCCCTGGAGTATCAAAGGGCACTCTATGTAAAGCTATAAAAAGGACACCAAAGGGCTTCTACTGTTGACCATGATATATTATTGAAGCGACAGGAGAGCTGGATCTTTCTCTCTAGTACAGAACTTGGGTGGTTTGAGTCTTACCTAAAGAACAGGAACTTCTTTGTGTCAATAGGCAACTTTTGCATTTGTCTTTAGTCGTATTGATTACTACAACAGTTTCTTCACAAGTCTGCCTAAAATGTCAATCAGACAGCTGCATCTGATCCGGAATGCTGGTGCTCGCATTCTCAGTAGAACTTGGAAAGTAGAGCACATCACCCCAGTTTCAAAGTCCTTACACTGGCTTCCCATAGTATAGAGAATAGACTTCAAAATACTTTTGCTAGTTTATAAATCATTCAAAGGCTTATTACTAAAGTATGTTGAAGATCTCTCGTCAGTAAACCGACCCCCTAGACCACGCAGGTCTTCCAACTCTAGTCTACTAATCACCCCTAGAATTAGAACTAGGCATGGAGAAGCAGCTTTCAGTTTCTATGGCTCCCTTATATGTAACTAACTTCCAGACCACTGCGAAGCTGCTGAAACATCGAGTTCCTTTAAATCAAGGCTAAAAACCCATCTGTTTAGAGATGCCTTTGAGTAAGTAATTAATAATCACTGTAAAGTCATATGTTTTAATATGTCATATGTTTTGTGTCTCTAATGTTGTGTTTTATACTTTCATTGTTGCTTTTATGTTATCCCCAATAACTAAAGCACCTTGAATTGCCTTATTCCTGAAAGTGTGCTATACATTTAAAGTTCCTTTGCCTTCTAAATTTATTGTCTTTGCTAATTAAAATGTATCTCTGCAAATGCTAAAAACAATGAATAGTTTTGAAACCACTTCCCCTATACACCAAATAATACCTGTAAATTGCAAGTTTCCAAACTTACAAAAACAGTTTCTATATCATTGGTAAATATAAGATTAATATGATATTAACACTGAACACTTTTTTTGGTTTCAATTTTGATGAATAGGGAGACCTTTTCTTTGGATGCATTTGAAATATAAAATACCATTGTGCATCATTATACCTGAATGATGCACACAAGTTATTAGGCCTGATTTTATAGGCAATAAAGTGTCCAGATTCACTGTAGAATTGATCTAAGGAGTATGATAGAATGCATTGCTGATTGTATGTCAGTGTTTTCCTCAAACACTGATCTGCTATGCTGTACAAATCCTGACCTTTTTCAACAAAAGTTCAAGCAATTCCTCTCTGGAAATAGAAAGACCTATAGGCTTCAAAGAGGGTCAAAAGAGGTAGATGATTTCAGTACATCCTCTGTTGTCTTCACAGAAACAGCTCAGAGATTAACATTCTGAGTAAAGCTTCCATTGCGTGCAGTATGAATCTAGAGATGATCTGAGATGCTGACAAGGGGGAAATGCGCATTGTTGCAGCAACTGAGTTTATACCAAACGATTCAAAATGTGGCTTGCAATGAAAGATGATGGCAGTTACTACTTGGCCTAAGAAATATATAGATAGTGTGTACATAGTGCATTATTAAAGTGCACATCAAAAAGAAAGGATAAGTTCACTTAAAAAATTAAAATGAATCACATTCTTCAGCCATGAAAACATAATTACCTAGTGTAATTATAATTTTAGAGCTTCACATTTGGGTTTGAATTAGAAATGAGAAAAGTTAATCACCAATTTTAAAATGTAATTTCAAAAAACAGATGTGAATGCTCATGACATGTATACACTTCCTGTTGCTGCAGATAAGTTCATATCTCTGGTCTGCTGTTGTTAGGAGACTGGGGGTTTTGGTCTGTGTGGTGAATTGTTCATTAACATCATTTCCACAGGAGATACACTGGAGCACGCAGCAGAGGTACCAATTTCTCAGCTCTCAGCTCTTGTGGCTGGAGACTTGCAGGGGTGCTTCTGCACACCTGCAGCTCATCAGAAATCAGCAGGAGGATAAAGGGATGTGGAAGCCAGTCAGTCACTACTGATGTGTTGGTCGTGAACGAACCGGCTCTAAGAGTTGAAGTGAATGACAGGAGCCTGCTGGTCATTGCGAGCCTTTTTTCTTTTTTTTCCCCCGCTTGTTTTGGTGAAAGCCACAGGTGATTGGTCAATGTGTGAACGGGAACTGTCCCCACACAGAGCAGTAGGGGCGGGGAACAGGGAGGGTCAGACGCACAGCAGTAAGCACATGCACACAGAGGGAGACAAGAGAGGGAAAGAGGAGGAAAAAAGTGAGCGAGTGAGAAAGAGAGAAGGTGCGACGAACAAAACGGTGAGAAAATGAGCGACAGCAGCAGTAAACGTAGCAAAATTTGGACCCTTTTCAATGTTGTAAGCAGCTCAAAGGCAGAGTGTAACTTGCGCAAGGTGAAAATATAGTTTTTTTTTAAAACACTGGTGAGTCCTAAATGGTTATATTTTTTTTATAACCTTCTTTATAATTTGTTTTTGTAGCACTCAAGTTCAGATTTGTGAAAGTAAATAAAACCATATAAATAATAAATATTTGATATATTGCATTTTTTTATATTAGTCAATCATTTTACACATAGTTTTGCAATATTTGTGGTGATAAATATACTTTTAGCAACAGAAAATCTCAGGAGCCACTTGGGAGCTGAAAGAGCCGGCTCTTTTTGGTATATCAGAGCTTCTGTTCTTTCTGTGTCTCTGTTCTGTCTTCTCAAACCCCCAAGACAGATGGCCGCTTGTACTGAGCCAGGTTCTGCTGGAGGTTTCTTCCTGTTAAAGGGGAGTTTTTCCTCTCCACCGTCGCTACATGCTTACTCAGTATGAGAGATTGCTGTGTTTGGAAGTCTGCATCAACTGGACGCAACCTCAAGTCATTGACTCGATGGAATCTGCTGGGATTCCTTAAATAGGAAACCAACAAAAACTTTAAACTAATTGGAATGTTTGTATGATTGTATTGAAATGGCTTTTCTTGTAAAGTGCCTTGAGATGACATCTGTTGTAAATTGGCGCTATATAAATAAACTGATTTGAATAATGGCAACAATCAGGCCTTGGTGTAATTTCTGAAACTGAACTCAGCTTTCCAAAATTGTGGTTAGTCAGAGCCAATTCATAATATAACAAGATGGGCAATCACTTTTATCACATAAAATCAAAAGTAATATGGACAACCCTGAGCATCCTCTTCATGAGACTGTCATACAACAACAAAGCGTCTTCAGTCGGAGGCTTCTTCAGTTTCGCTGCAATACAGACCGCTACAGGAAATCCTTCCTGCCCACAGCCATCATTATCTATAACAACTCCTTAAAGAATTAATTATATGAGCTACACCAACACTTAATTTCCCTCTGGGATTAATAAAGCAATTTTTGAATTGAACTGAATTGAACTGAATTTCTAAGATAGAAGAAGGATTAATTTTCCTCTTAATACACAGAAATTCTCTTAGATTTAGATAATCAAAATTACTTTGATCTAGAACCTTTAACTGTGACAAAAATCAAAAACAAAAGATATCTGAAAAGACGTAAATACTTTTTCACAGCACTGTAGAAATTGCAGGGTGATTAAAAAAAAGTGTTTCAGCAAGCTGACTTGAAATGGCGTTGAGTCACAATTGCACCATAGTTCTCCGTTATTGCAATGGAGCTCATTGAATATCTAGCTGTTTTTCTGTATGCATCATAGCTGAATCTAGACCCCAAAACACAAAAGCACTGAGGACACTCATAAACAGGTTGGATAATGAGACTGAGATAATTATCTCTGAGATATGGCACAGGATGCAAATGTGTCAAGCTCCTCAGTGCACGATACTCTTTCAGACCCATTAACACCGAAAGTCCCAACATTATCTTGGTAATTGTTGGTTTGGTTACACTCTTTATTAATTATAGTATATCTGTAGCCTCTGGTAATTACTTTTCAGACAAGATGGGGATTTTATAATGGTTAAAAGAGGGGCTATGGAATTTGCAAAAGCTAACTGCTTCTCTTTAGTTTGCATATTTGTCCTTGATGTTCATCCAGTACTCTTTGTTGGTTTATGATGAAAGGGCTAATTGCCCACACAATATCTATCATATTCATGTGGCAAAGACCACTCATGGGTGAATCAGTCAGAGATTTAGTTTATAAACTCAGCAACAAAGCAGTATTGATGAGTCATGATAAAAGTTGCTATTATTTTTACCTATGAAATTCAAATGTAACTGGGTCAGAGTACACTATGGTCAGTGTTCAGATATGCCAGAAAGTACTGCACTCCTAAACTGTTGCATTTACAAAGTTTCTATATTGCTTTATTTCCTTGAAATGGGGCCTCAGGATGATCTTCAATGAAATACATTTTAAACTCTTCATGTTGGTTATCAAAAAGCTGTTAGTGTGGAAATAGCTAAATGGAAGGTAAATCATTATTATCTTGATGAAACCATGTAAAATCTTGCAAAAAGACCAATCATGGAAGGTTAACAGCAAAAGAACCCTGTTGTCAAAAAAAAAACAAAAAACAAAAAAAAAGCTAAAACAGAGCGAAGGTGTTCACTAGGCAACAAGGGTGGGCTGGTGTTGAAATTTAGCCCAGGAGATTGGTTCGGAGAGGACTTTTATCTAATTGTTATATTATTGGTAGTATAACATTATTATGTAAAACACTAAGCAGAAATAAACTTAAATACGAATTCAAAATGTCTAATGATAAGCAGAAACTAATACAAAGAAATAAATAAAAAATGACAAGAACCTAATGAAGAAATATCAAAACAAAAGCCCAAAATAAGGAGTCCAAACTGGGCCTTCTTATCTCTCTGAACTGCTTTTACGATATGAACCGTTGCGGTCTCTGCGCTCCTTTGGAAAGGTTTCCTTGTCACTCCAAAAATCAGGACACACACTCACGGTGAGGCGTCTTTCCAGTACAACGGCCCTCACATCTGTAACAGGCTCCCAGAGAACCTCAGGCCCGCAGAGAATGTTCATGTTTTTAAGAGCTGGCTCAAGATTCACCTTTTTAGCCTAGCTTTTAACTGATTATTATGTATTGTTGACTGTTTAATTGCTCTGCATGTTTTACATGCCTATATTTTATCAGTGTTTTACTATTTAATCTTATCACATTTATTTACTACTTATTTTTATATTTTCATTTGTTATTTTAGTGTTTCCTCTGTGGGAGCCCTCTGCACCAGGAGCCGGGGTCGGCTGTAGCTTCCTGGGTGCTCTCCAGGTGGAGCTTGTGTGGAGGTGGTTGTCTTGGCCTTGCCTCCACCGGGCGCCCGGTGTCTGTGCCTCGATTGCAGCTGTTGATGTACGGCTGCTGGTGCAGATGGCTCTTCTGATGGCGTTTCCTTGCATGGTTCATCTGTACAGACCCCGTCTGGTGACATTGACAGAAAAAAATTAAAAATAACTCGTGGCCACGCATTACTAATGCACTAATGCGTGGCCACAAGATAGTTAATGCGTGAGAACAAGATAGTTAATGAGTGGCCACGAGAAAGTTAAAGCAATCATTTCCATGGTGAGACGAGAGTTCATGTGATATTAACATGGACAAATTTTTAAAATTTCATTTTATTTTAAACTTGGGATGAACTACAACGACATACATAAGTCACTTGCGATTAGGAAGTGCATGGGATTTTGGTTAGGGGGAGGGGGTGTAACTGTGATCATGCTTTTAAATCTGTGGGTGAGGGAATAGAATATGGTTTATGATGGGTCATTTTAATCTGTAAAGCACTTTGTGATGCAATTCTTGTATGAAAAGCGCTTCATAAATAAAGTTTGATTTGATTTTAAACAAAACTAAAACAACCCAGGATTGTGAAAAAATCGTGTTCAAAATGAGTGTTTTTGTGTTTTTCACATTAATATTAATAAAGGGGAAATAAAAAAAGCTTTTCGAACAAAACAAAAAGCTAACATCTGGACATATCTGCATAAAGAATCCAACAATAGCTATTGAATAAAACTGAACTTTACAATCCTTGGGCTCCTTTCTCACTAGTGTTAAGAAAACAAAACAAACTACATACAAATATATTGATAATATTTCTTTTTTATGTTGCCGTGGTTAATGTCAGGTATCATTTTATTTATGTTATCAGTGTCGGCCACTGGAGAACATACCAAGTCTACTGTCTCTCTTCAATTTACTCTCTGTCTACCCCTTATATTTAAATTAATTGCAGCATTAGACCAGAGGACCATTGAGTTAGTTTCATCAGAGGATTCATCATAGTTCTTGATGAAAATAATTGTTGACAGACCAAGCTAACTGAAAAAATCAAAATATCATATATATATATATATTCCTTCAATTTGTGTGTGTTGTGGCTGGCTGGATGTGTGCAAATGTTTCACAGCATGTAGATTCCAGGCTTATAAATTGCACAATTGAGCTCCAGTTTGTAAAATGTGCAAAGGCACTCACACATATTGATAGGTGGAGAATTCATTTTTGCCCAAACCCATCACTTGTTAAAAAAAAAGAGATTGCATGTAATCTGCCTGCATCTCAGATGCTTTTTGTTTCAATAGTGAGCAATTCTGCAGTCAGTAACCACAAGCATCAGAAAACAAGCAGTGTGGGTCTGGATCTAAAGGAGCTTTACATAGTTTTATCCATTTCATGTAATATTCATGCTTCTCTGCCAGCCATACTTTTTATGTTAACAAAAACTTATGCACTGAGTAAATGCTATCAACTTCCAACAAATTATAAAAAAAATATCCTTTCAGCTGACCTAGAGATGTAGAGACATAAAAGTTTTAGTTTGGTAGGGGCAAGTCTATTTTAAAATCAGGTCCTTTTTCACTTTATTCTTCCAAAGTATCTTATTCGGGGGGGGTTTCCCAGCATAACCACTATATACTGATTTCTAGATTGGAAATAAAACATCCAAGTATTGAGGCTTGTGTTATAACCCCAGGTGGCAAAAGGATTTATCACAACTGTCGTCTCCCCTCCTCACTATTTCTAATGTTCAACTAATTCTCTCTTTGTCTTTATGCAGGCGAGGCTTTCAGGTTCCTGGCAGCTTACCTGGCACAGCTGCAGCTCATCTCCTGCTCGGTATCTTCTCAGGGCTTTGCCCCACTTTTTGCCAGATTCTTCTCATCACCAGCTGGGTAACACCAAGTTTCAGCCAGAGAATGTAGAAGACTCTTTTAACCCTTAAGTTTTTATGCTCAACCCCACCAAGTTCCCCTGGGAATGTGATCTCCCTCTAGCCTTCCTCGTTCCCTGTCTGTCTTGTCCGACCGCTTTACCTGCCAGACAGTCATCATATCGCACTTTTTGAACAATTTCTGCTTTTAACCAGCAGGACATCAAGACAAAGAGAGTTTTAAATTGCTTTTAAAGTTAGAACAAATCACTGTTTCCAAGTTTTCACTCATTAATCTGTCTGAACTTGGGTTAGGTTTTTAATATTTGTGTGACACCTTAAAACAAGATAGATCACATGAACTAGTTTTCGTAGTTTGAAATGCATGTCCTTGCAACCACATAATACCATCACCATCTAGCTGTGTCTCATCAAACATTCATGCTCTATTTCCTGGCCAGAGTCCCTCGGCACAGAAAACGTCTAGACAAGACACTTCACCTGGTGCTCTGATATGTAATTGATTGAGATGAAAGAATGCTGTCATATTCTGTTTTGCAGTGCAATTTTACATGTTAAAATATATATATCATTTTTCATCCAATGCACAAAGAACCAGTGAAACGTCCAGCACTGCATAAAGGAGTCACCAAATCCCTTCACTGTGGGGGTTTGAGGGTTTGCTATGAATTTGTCATCCAACTCTATATTAAGACTGAGCACATCCACAATATGCTGTTCATTCTGTTTTTGTCAAAAGTGCTTTAATAAGTTCTGTCTTATATATCATCGTTGAATAATTAATAGTGTGAAAAAGCTAAAAAAAATGGTTAGGTACAAAAACTGGCCTGAAAAAGAAAGAAATTGTAGTCAAAGTTTCACATCTGCACGGATGCTTGGAGATAAAGCTTCTTCAAAGCAAAAACTATAGAGAAATTTAAGTTATCCTTATACTTTTTCTCTTAACTATATCCAGATTATATTTGACCTGCTCCTTTATCCCAAGATCTGTCTTGAGTTAATTCAAGGGAGCTTTCAACCAATGTGATAAATATGTGCCATTTTGTGTAGAAAGGAATAGAATTGAGGCCTTCATCATTTATATGAAAATATATATCCTCACTTCATTTTAATACTGTCGCTGAATAAAATAATTACTGAGAGAAACGGAGACTAAAAGTATGCTATTGTTTTATATGTTCTATTATATTGTTTGTGTTTTAATTTTTAATTTAATTTTCTTGTTTGTGTTGTGATTACTGTCATATCTGTAAAATCAATTCAAATCAGCTCAGTTATAGAACTTATGAGGAAAAAATGTTAGTTTTAGTGTCAAACTCCAGGCCTAGAGGGGCCAGTGTCCTGCAACCTTTAGACCTGAATCAAATGGTTAATTGACTCCTCAGCAGGCAGTTAGCTTCAATTGGGTCCTGTTGATTACCAAATTATTTGATTCAGGTGTGTTAAAACAGAAACATGTCTAAAGGTTTCAGGACACCGGCCTTGAGAACTGGAGTTTGACACCTGTGCTGTAAAGGGGTAAAAAGCCATTTCTAACACTTGGGGAATGCAGCGAAAATCACAGTGAGAGATCACATCTCTCTGAATCAGAAGTTATGAATCAGGGTATCGGGTTCAATAATATTAGTTTGGCCATGTTTTCTAACAGTGCTTACACTGTGGAGAACACAGGGGATTGCCTCTTCCAATTGACTGGACATGCAGGTAAATATGAGTGCTTAACTTATAAGGTACAGAAAAAAACAGATAAAAAAATGAATGGACTATTAAGCTGTGATCATATCTCTCATTTGTCAGGGATTACACAGCACTGACCCATCACAGCATTATACCTTACTCATCAGCAAAATCATTAGTCAGCATTTATAAGAACAAAAGCAAATTCAAGGTCTTGATTGATGCAATATGAGAATAGCCTCTGTTGTTCGATCATGTCTCCTTTCTGTCTTTTTATCTGTCTACTTCACTACAACTACCGCTCTAAGCCAGGGTGTCTTGCATTATTTACATGTTTATGATTAGTGAAGCCCCACATGGAGCCGCCATCTGCTGAAAAGTGGCATCTAGAATAGACCGCCATTATTCTCACTGAAGGAAAGAGGAGAAATGGTTAGAAACAGACGAGTGGCCTCCAATTCACAGACTTATAGTCTATTGCTATAAATACCCCAAAGTCATAAAGTCTGATATTTATGCCCCATTAAGGGCTGTATTGCTCAACATTTGTGTTTAAAAATTAACCTCAAGCTAGAAAGAATATACAGATGGTGCTTGGCAATCTGCGTCCCACCTAAAATACATTTGCAAGGCACAATTTATTGGTATTCAGCTCAATAAATTTTAACTATGGTGACTATGTTTGAAGTTGTTGGGGATTAAATTGGCATACTCCAGTTTATGGTAATTCTTTTCCGGTAATTTCAGTTTCAGACAACACTAGTTTGAATTAGGAAAAATGTAAGCAAACCTCTAAAGTTGGCCTGCATCTATTTTATCACAGACTATACCACTTTTCATTCCATATTATTCCACTGAACAAAGTCAATTTAAAAACTAATTAAGTGAAAGGTCTGCACTATATTATTAAATCATTCTTACTGAGAACAATTGGAAGAGCTTCATTGATAGGCCATTGTTAACAAAAACACACATTTTTCAGGGTCAAAACCATCTGAACCTCTTAATGGTGAAACTTAGTTTAACACTGATTGCTCTTAACCTGTATAAACCTTGCTCAATTTCTGTTTGTAAACTTGCCATTGTTTGTTTAGCAGTGAAGGCAGCCTGTTTACCCACTACCACATAATTTTTATGTATTCCCTTTTTTACATCTACAAAGCTCACACAAGGAAAATCAACAATAAAATGTTTTCAGATTCATATGAGTCAGTGGCCACAGCCCATGAAGAGAACAGTGTTTTAGCCTGCTGCTAAGAACAGTGCTGCCCAGGAAGTGTTTATGTTGCCCTGGTGAAGCAGCACAGTCTGAATTGGCAACAGGCTTCCCTGGCTGCCTGGTGGCCAGCAGCCTGTAGCTGACAGGTGCAGTGAGCGAGTTTTCTTTTCCTCTTGTTTCTTGCATTCTAGTACCTCACAAGAAAAGACGGTTTGTATTGCACTGAAAGGTTTGGAATTGGTTTTACAAAACTTTTAATTTATGGAGAAAACAAATTTAATATACCCTCTTGGGGAGTGTCCAAGGCTCTTAAAGAGACATGTGGCTAATTTCAAGGCATTAATTTCGGACATGTTGTGAGTGCAAATTTCAAAAAAGTAGTTTATATTATTTACTGTACTTACGGATCGATTTACGGTAATATTATGGCTGTACTGTACCATAGAATTGTTCCGTCTGCCTAACAAAAACTTGCCACCCCCCCTTTAAGAAGTTCCTAGTATAAAACACGTTAAGAAATTTTTGCAACAAAAAAAGAAAAAGCATACCTGGTATGCAAATTGTTTTTTTTTTTTCACAAGTGTAATATAATTTTGATTTTACCCAGCAAATAAGTTTCCTTTTACCAGAAAGGAACACCAGAAATTAAACAGGCAAAGGAGGTTTGTTATCTATATTATTTATATATGAACATTTAAATAACCATCTTTCTATCCATCCAGTGGTCATTGGGCGAGTGGCAGGATTCACCCTGGAGAGTTCACCAGTCCATTGCAAGATACAAGTAAAGCGTTATAGAGTCTTTAATGGAAAGAAATAAAAAACATACAGGTAACAAGAAAAGAAATAAAACTGACACACAAAGAAACCAGAGATCAAAGGAAAGTTACCTAAACAGAAAGGCACCTACCTAAGGAAACTAGTCCAATGCACAAATTATAAGAATAAATCCACAAATGAACAAACAGAATGGAATAACCTAAAATGGCAAAAATAAAGAGACATAACAAAACAGAAACACAAATGAAAACCAAAAACCCAAACAACCCCAGGTTCTGACAAAGCTCATCTCCTGTACCCCCAGTAGTGGAGGTAAGAAAGACGGTAGATAATAGCTATAATAACCAAGATGGTTTACACTGTGCGTAATAATGCATATTAAGGTATATTTGGTGTTTGAACAATTGAAATAGGCTGGTATATTTCAGGGGTTCACTGTTTACCTACTGTGAGGGTAATAATTAAGCAGTTTATACAGCTGGAAAGGTGATAAACAAGGCTGAAAGTGGACCCAGCAGCTGGTCACTGAACTGGGCAAGGTCTGACATTTATCTTGGAAGAATGTACATTGAGGTGGGTGGTCAGGGAGGTTAGACAAATCTTTTAAACTCACTGTCAGGAAATCGCAAAAGAGTAGTGTTTTGAGGTCACTACGTTTCTATAATAACTTTTTATTCTATTGCTTTTGTACCAATCTTTACCAGGGGTGCTGACAGTCATGGAGATAAACCTTACTCTAGTTTGTGCATGTGCAATGTGATGGTGGGTGATACTTTTTAATCATAAAGCAAGTCTTTAAATATGTCTGACAAACATGATCTACAATCAAGATGATGGATTGACGTTTCTCTCGATTTCCAAGTTTAGCCTCGTACAGCAGAGTGGAATCTCCATTCTGTGCAGGTCACAGATGATTTTAGCTCAAATCCTGAAGCCTGGGTGTTCTAACAATCCTCTTTGCTGAAGGCACAAACAGTGTCAGGCTTCCTGACCATTTCCTGACTTTTCAGTCCTAGCTGCTGTCAGGCTGCCACGGGCTTGAATGAAGGCAGTTGTCATTGGATAGTAATGGCAATGTAGTGGCTGTTTGAGAAATACGTGGGCTACTGCCCAGCACTTCTTCACAGCAGTAGCTGAAACTCCTGATAGACACAGGCGCTCTGACAGATTGGTGTAATCAGATGCTCATGATTGGTCTTACTCTGAAGAAGTTAACAAGATAAAACCAATGATCAGTTTGTCCATTCCTTGGTGTTCTGTCAACAGGGAGTAAGAAAGTTAAATTGAATGCTCTTATGTAAACCAATAGTAAACAGGCTGTCCTTCAGCACTATCCTATTTTCGTGTATTTTAGTTTATGTTTTCATGCACGAAACTTAAAAAGGAAATGGTATCACATTTTCTTATTTTCCTCTTTACATGTCTTTACACTTGAACAAGTTCATTTCGAAACACCATGCTTTTTCCAGATTCAAATTTCCAAATTTGATTTCAGCTGTTTTTAAACCATTCATTTAAGAACAAATTTAAACTGCTTCAATAGCAGTTTTATTTGTAGGTTCCACAAATCATGATCCAATGCAAAGCTTAAGCTAACTATAAGCTTGCAAAGTTTGATATAGCACCATTCCACAGCTTTTTTGGGATCTGGACTTACTTAGATCTATTCCTATCAAAATCTGTACTGAACAGTTCATCAACAACGCCCCTTTAGGGCTAGACTTTATAATCAGACCCAGTTTAAGCTCCGCAGGTCTAATTTAAGCAAATTATGAAATTCAGTCAGTGAGTCAAAAGCCAAACTACTGATAGATAGAATTTTAAAACCAAGCTGTCATGTGGTAAATAAAAGATAAAAAAGTCAACTAAATAGAAAGCATGTAAAAAACACTGTATTTATTCAATTCCGTTTATTTATATAGCGCAGATTCACAACAGATGTCATCTCAAGGCACTATACAAGAAAAGTCATTTCAATACAATCATACAAAGATTCCAATCAGTTTAAAAGTTTTTTATTTAAGAAATCTCAGCAGATTGCATCAAATAATTTACTTGAGGTTCTGCCCCGTTCATGCAGACTCCAACCACAGCAATCCCTCATACTAAGCAAGCATGTAGTGGCAGTGGAGAGGAAAACTTCCCCATTAACAGGAAGAAACCTTCAGCAGAACCTGGCTAAGTATGAGCGGCCATCTGACACGACCGTCTGGGGGTTCGTGAAGACAGAGCAGAAACACAGAACAGGTGTAACAATACTTTCCATATTAAAGAAAGTAAAAAGTTGATAACAGCACCGACAGGACGATCAGTTACTGGGAGCATCATCTCAGTCGATGCCCCCCGTCCAACAGGGCATTGCAGCTAAGAAGGATGCTAGATCAGGTGTAGCTTATATGGAGGGAAAAACACTGAGAAAAAACAAAGTTGCGAGTCAAAATATCAGCAAAAAATACAACTGGAGAGTAATAGAAGATCCCTGCCTCTCGCCCCATGACTTCTGGAGATAGAAAACCCTGCATAGGATAGACGGGTATAGATAATGGATGGATGGAGTAGTAGAAGAAAAAAGTAGCAGAGTGAAGTAACTGAGTGGAGAAAAGTGGTCAGTCTGTCCTCCAACAGTCTAAGCCTGTACCAGCATAACTACAGAGGTAGCTCAGGATGACCTAAGCCACTCTAATTATAAGCTTTATCAAAAAGGAAAGTTTTAAGCCTGGTCTTAGAAGTAGACAGGGTGTCTGCCTCACATACTAAAACTGGGAGCTGGTTCCACAGGAGAGGAGCCTGATAACTAAAAGATCTGCCTTCCATTCTACTTTTAGAAAACCAAGGAGCCACCAGTAAACCTGCAGTCTGAGAGCAAAGTGCTCTGTTAGGAACATGTGGAACAATCAGATCGTTGATGTATGATGGAGCTTGATTATTAAGGGCTTATATGTAAGAAGGAGGATCTTAAATTCTATTCTGGATTTAAGAGGGAGCCATTGAAAGGAGGCTAAAACAGGATAAATGTGATCTCTCTTTTTAATATTCATCAACACTCTTGCTGCAGCATTTTGTATCAACTGAATGCTTTCAATTGCATTTTGTGGACTTCCTCATAGTAAAGAATTACAGTAGTACAGCCTTAAAGTCACAAATGCATGGACTAGTTTCTCAGCATCACTCCTGGACAGGATATTTCCGATTTTATCAATATTCCGGAGGTGAAAGAAGGAAATCCTAGAAACCTGTTTAATTTAAATCCAACATTAAGCGTTAAAATAATGCTGAGGTTGTTTACGTTATTACTGGAGGCCAATTTAATGCCATCCAGATGAAGTGATTGACTAAGCAGTTTCTTTTTCAGAGCTTCTGGTCCAAAGACGGCAACGTCTGTCATGTAAGAATTTAAAAGCAGAACGTTTAGAGTCATCCATGTTTTTATGTCTTCCAGACATGCTTGTAATCAACCTAACTGATTGGATTAACCAGGATTTATGGATAAACATAGTTGCGTATCATAGCTGTGGAAATGTATCCCATGCTGTCTAATGATTTTACAAATTTTTTTTTTTTTTACCCGTATAGCTTCTTTTTAGTTTTTGGTGCTGTGAAGCTGCAAGGATTTTTGCTGTTAATTTTCACTTTTTGATAACTTATGATGTGTAACCATGGCAACAATGTGGTTTACATCCGACAGCAGCTGATTAACATAGCAGAAACTGAAATAATACCTCAACTGAAGCCACAAATCCCTGATGAGTTGATAAGGAGGAGATGTGGATGCAGAGCAGGAGCAAACAGGAGATAGAGAAGGAGGAAGTTCAAGCCATCTCTTCCATCGATCATAATGGGCAACCTGAGATCACTGGCCAGCAAGATGGATGAACTCCAAGCCTATCCGGGAAGTCTTTTCTTATCAATGACTTCATCACTGAGCGTAATTTACACGCCCTTTTTTATCAGAAACTTGGCTAGATGAAAATAACGAAACAACTTCATTAATAGAATCCAGTCCTCCAAATTATAATTTCTTAAGCGAGAACAGAAAACACAAACGAGGCGGAGGTGTAGCCACCATCTTTCACAACTCAATGAACTTTAAAAAGGTAACTCTGGGCGCGTTTGAATCTTTTGAATACCTAGCCACCCAGATAAATGAGCCTAACAAAGCGTTATTTCTAAGTTTATATAAACCACCGAAACTTAACTCTAACTTCTTTAATGACTTCAATGACCTTCTTTCTGTAATATGTATCGACTATGACCAACTAATCATCGTGGGGGACTTTAACATCCATACCGACAACCCCCAAGATAGACAAGCAAAAACATTAGATGATACTCTCCACAACTTCGGACTGATCCAGCATGTCAAACAACCAACACACAATAAAGGACACACTCTGGACTTAATTATCAGCAAAGGTTTAAATATTTCTGACATCTCTGTAATTAATATTGCATTATCTGACCATTTCTGTGTTTTCTTTCAAAGTACCATCTCTGCTAAATTATCCAGCCACAGTAAGACCACTATAAAAAAGCGTTTTCTAGGGGACAGTTCAGTAGAAACCTTTAAACGTATTTATCCTTCCACCACATCCCCCTCATCTCCCAACTCAAACTCAGTAAATAAGTTGGTAGATAATTTCCTTGCGAAAATCTCAGACATCATGGATTCCATTGCTCCAACTAAAGTGAAAGTAGTCTCAGGTAGAAAGAAGTCTCCGTGGACAAGTAATCCACTGGTACGTAGTGAAAAAAGAGAGTGTCGACGAGCCGAGAGAAAATGGCGGAAAACTCGACTCCAGGTTCACTATGAGATCTACAAAGAGAGACTGAATAGATATCAGCTAACTATAAAAGATGCTAGGGAATCGTTCTTTTCTGAAATCATCAACAGAAACATTAATAACGCACGGACTCTATTTGCAACAGTGGAAAGACTAACTAATCCTTTAGTGACAGTAGCCCCAGAACTAAACTCTACCAGGGCCTGCAATGAATTTGCCAGCTTTTTCACTGAAAAGATTCTAACAATTAGACGGTCAATCTGTACCTCAATATCAAACCCACAACCAGTGCCATCCCCAATCAACAACAATGTAGAGAAAATGTCTGAATTCCACGAATTAAACCAGAACAGCCTTGAAAACATCATTATCCAATTAAGCTCCTCCTCCTGCTGTCTTGATATCCTACCCACCGCGTTTCTAAAGAAAGTTCTTCCTGTTATTGGGTCTGATCTTGTTCAAATAGTGAACTCATCCTTGCTATCAGGTGTCTTCCCTCAGACTTTAAAAACAGCAGTTATTAAACTACTACTAAAGAAGAAAAATCTGGACAACACGTTAATGCAGAACTACAGGCCACTCTCTAATCGTCCATTCATCAGTAAGATTATTGAAAAAGCTGTGTTTCAGCAGTTAAATAGCTTCCTAACAATGACTAACCGTTTTGATGTTTTTTAGTCTGGTTTCCTGTGCTCACCCCAGCACCGAGACTGCCCTCGTCAAAGTATTCCATGACATCCACATAAATACAGACTGTGGTAGAACCACAGTGCTGGTTCTGTTGGACCTCAGTGCAGCATTTGACACTGTTGATCATGATATTTTATTGGAACGACTGGAGAGCTGGGTCGGACTCTCTGGTACAGTACTTGGCTGGTTCGAGTCTTACCTAAAGAACAGGGACTTCTATGTTTCAATAGGAAACTTTTCATCAGAACGAACAGAAATCACATGTGGGGTGCCCCAGGGCTCCATCCTGGGGCCCCTCTTATTTAATATCTACATGCTCCCACTAGGCAAGATTATAGCGACCAATAACATTAGCTACCATAACTACGCAGATGACACTCAGCTCTAGATTACAATGTCACCAGGTGAGTCTGAACCCATTCAAACCCTAAATCAATGCATTGACCAAATAAATGGATGGATGTGCCATAACTTTCTCCAGCTGAATAGAAACAAAACTGAAGTGATTATCTTTGGACCCAAGGAGGAACGATCAAGAGTCAGCACACAGCTTCAATTAATACAGCTAGAAACTACTGATCAGGTTCGTAACCTGGGTGTAGTAATGGACTCAGACCTGAACCTCCAGGGTCACATAAAGGCAATAACAAGGTCAGCTTTCTATCACCTGAAGAACATCTCTAGGATTAAAGGACTGATTTTGAAACACGACCTATTGGATTGATTACTGCAACAGCATCTTCACAGGTCTGCCTAAAAAGTCAATCAGACAGCTGCAGCTGATCCAGAACGCTGCCGCTCGCGTCCTCACTAGAACCAGGAAAGTAGAGCACATCACCCCAGTTCTAAAGTCCTAACACTGGCTCCCTGTAGCTCAGAGAATAGACTTTAAAATACTTTTACTAGTTTTTAAATCATTACATGGCTTAGCACCAAAATATGTTGAAGACCTGTTGTCATGGTACCAACCACCAAGACCACTCAGTTCCTCCAACTCTAGCCTACTAAACATCCCTAGACTCAGAACTAAACATGGAGAAGCAGCTTTCAGTTTCTATGCTCCCCTTATCTGGAACGGACTTCCTGACGAGTGTAGAGCTGCTGAAACTCTGAACTGCTTTAAATCGAGACTAAAAACCAATCTGTTTAGAATTGCCTTTGAGTAAATGCTTGATGTTATATGTATGAAATGTGTTCATGCTCTCTTGCTTTTTTTATTTTTCTCTTGCTTTATTGTGTATCATGTGTAATCTGTGTTTCTTTTATGTGTTTCTTTTAAATCACCAAACCATGTAAAGCACCTTGAATTACCCTGCTGTTGAAAGTGTGCTATACAAATAAAATTGCCTTGCCTTGCCTTGCCTTAGAAGGACTCAGCCAGGGTATCAGGGATGCAGTGTCATGTGTTTTACTGAGATGTGGCTGCAGGATCATATCCCCAACTCCAACGTCTCTCTGCCAGGCTTCCTGACTGTACGAGCAGACAGAGATCTGAAGACGAGCAGGAAAAGAAAAGGAGGTAGAGTAGCAGTGCTTGTCAACAACAGATGGTGTCATCCAGGACATGTTACTGTGAAGTGTCATTTCTACAGCCCAGATATCGAACTCTTGGCAGTAAGTTTTCGTCCATATTATTTACCAAAACAGTTCAGTGTTATTTTGACAGTTGTTTACATTTCACCTTCAGCTGTTGCTGACAGTGCATGTGGTGTCATCAGTTCCGTTGTTGCCAAGCTAAAGACCCAGCACCCAAATGCATTTGTGGCAATATCTGGTGATTTTAATCAGGCCTCGGTGTCGTCTACACTTCCAACATTTCAACAGTTTGTCAACTGCTCTACAAGAGAAAACAGGATCTTGGATCTGTTTTATGCAAATGTAAAGGATGCATACACAGCCATCACTATCTACAACAACTCTTATATGAGCTACAATTATATGAGCTACAACAACACTTAATTTCCCTCTGGGATCAGTGAAGTATTTTTGGAATTGGAATACTATTTATATATATATATATATATATATATATATATATATATATATTACATATATATATATTACATAAGCAAACTGGAATCTGTCGGACAAATATAATTTTAACCAGCCTAGTGCTGTTCCATTGATCCCTGCAACATATTTAGGCCTTTCTAAGAGAATATTATCATCAACTGTGTCAAAAGCAGAACTGAGATCCAACAAGACCAGAACAGTCACAAGTCCATTATCTGAGCCCATGAGAATATCATTAGTGACCTTCACCAGTGCTGTTTCAGTGCTATGATGAGCTCTAAAACCTGACTGAAACTTCTAAAACAGGCCATCACTGTTTAGATGCTCACATACTTGATTAGCAACTATTTTGTCTAGGATTTTGGATAAGAAAATGTGTTTAGATATAGGTCTGTAATTAACATCTTGATCAAGTGAAGGTTTCTTAAGTAAAGTTTTAATTACAGCCACCTCACATTCCTGTGGTATGTATCAATTTACTAAGGATAGATTAATCATATGGTAAAAAATGGGGCTAGGAACCGAAGGGAACACTTCCTTAAATAATTTGGTGGGGATTGGGTCCAACATACAAGTTGAAGCTTTAGAAGAGGATAATATTTTTGATAATTCCAAAAGCTCGAATGAATCAAAACAGTCCTAACACAAATGAGGTTCTACAGTTCTCTCTGATACTGCCTCACTTACTGAGAGAGAAGTAATCATGTTTTGGAGGATGCCAATGATTTTATTTTTAATATATTTAATATTGTTTATGAAGAATCCCATAAAGTCATCACTACTGAGAGCCGGGGGAATAGTTGGCTCAACAGAGCTATGACACTGTGTAAGTGTGGCAACTGTACTAAAAAGAAACCTAGGATTGTTTTTATTCGCCTCTATTAATGATGAAAAATATGCTGTTCTAGCTTGTCGATCTAATGTCAAACGCAATGAGGACAGATTTTTTTTTTATAACCTCCGCTAGGAGGTAAGGTTTTCTTTCCCGTCTGTCTGTTTGTTTGAGTGTTAGCAACATAACTTAAAAGGTATGGATGGATTTTGAGGAA
The DNA here is from genome assembly GCA_963556495.2 of Valencia hispanica. Classification (NCBI taxonomy): domain Eukaryota; kingdom Metazoa; phylum Chordata; class Actinopteri; order Cyprinodontiformes; family Valenciidae; genus Valencia; species Valencia hispanica. Next base: position 48,368,993 of record OY747704.1, read on the forward strand.
ATTTTCAGAAAATGTCCGCAATGGGACAAGAAACAACCGATTCAATTTTGGGGTTGGTTCAGCATGAAGCGCATATCCTCACACCGACCAGCGGTGCTCACCTCCACTCGTCTCCCGAGTCAGAGGGCTCACAAGCGGCTTCCCTCTCGCAGGAACCCCAAATCTTCCCTCTCCATTGGAAGAGCATAGCCATGGGAGATGAGTAGCCCCGGCAGAGGTCTGAGTGCTTTTTTAGTTTTAATTTAAGACGTGCTTTTTTTTCAAACTCGGCAGTATGGCACCAACACAATACAACAGTAACATGTCTGGTTAGAAAATAAAACATACTTTAGCCTATCAGAAAAGTCATTGGTTGCTATTTTCATCTTTATCATCCTCACTAAAGCCACTGAAGTAATCTTCTTCAATGTCATTATGTCCTCTGAAAGCTTTTGTATTTTTACACTGAGTTACTCAGTTCTTCCCACTACCTCCTCCAATGTCTCACTATCAATTCATTGATGTCAAGCTTACGTGCAGTAGCTCTCTTTCCTCATTTGAGGCCAGCTCGATTGCCTTTAACTTAAAAGCTGCATTAAATGCATTTCTTTGTGTTTTCCACGACGAGGGTGAGTGCATGAAAACTACCCATAGTGTCTTCTTTAGCGCATAATCTTTCCCCTCATGTTCGTCTCATTTTTGCGCTCCCTGCTATAGTGCCCATCGGAGGCTGTTAGCCAATAAAAAAATCTATAAATTAGCTGCATTGTTGTATAGGGCGCAGGGTCCAAAACATTCAAAAAATGTAGCTGCTTTTAGTCAATTTTCAGATGTAAAATTTCTTCATGTTTTTCTACATGTGAAATATGGCAAAGCAAAATTCCAGACTTCAAAACTGCATAGGCACTCTGCTTAAAAAGAGATGGCTGATAGCACAAATGCATTGCACTGTATTTATTTTTACACTTACCATGTCAAATGTCCCATTCCAGAACAGCAACAGTACAGATCTCTGTAAAAAAGCTCTTAACCTGTCAAAGAGGACCAATTCTTTCTGCAGGCATTTGGCTGAAATTTCAAAGCGCTTCAACACTCCTTTGGGTGATCTGGGACCTGTATACATTGATTAGTAATTGTCCTCCCTACCTTCTTGAGAGGCTGTTTGTCCCACTGGGAGGTGGCCGTTACACCACAGCTGGCCGTGGGGACCATTCAAAAGCAATCAGAGGAAACAGACTGCAGATAACCACTTAGCTGGAAATGCACTAGCTTGGGTTGGGGACAATGGGTAAAAAGCAAGAAAGTCTGGTGATGGGGATCAATTTGTTGGGTTTATATGAAAATGTCACAGAGAAGTACTGTTGCTGTGCTGAAGGGCTTTATGAAAAGCTTTTAGGAATGCCCCCCCTATGTAAGCGAACTATAAAACTTTTCTTTTTCAGGTGGTTTAAGTGAATTGTTTAGTTCATGGTTGCTTTAATCACAGCTAATCTAGCGAAATACTAAAAAAGCAAAATAGCACTACAACTTACAGTGAATGTTTTTCAGTATTGGATATTCTGACTGTATTCTGTACAGTTCAGCAAAGGTATACATTATTGGCTGTAAAAGGGTTGTAACAAATGCTAACCTGTTGCTTCAGTATCAGTCTTTCTGTGTCATACTTTAACACACAACTAGCCTGGTAATGTATTAACATCTGAGCTTATAATAATTTCTGTATCTGAACAAGGTCCAGCATTTATGTATCTGGCAGTACCTTTGTATGAAGCTGAGTTCCACATACAGGAAATCAAAGCTGGAAACCAATTAGGAATCTGCTGTTTTTGTCATAATTCAAGTGTAGATTCTGTGAAGACTTTTACTCCAAATCAAAGTTTGCTAAACTCTGAAGCTCAATCTATTACTGGACTGGAAGTTATTCATTAGGTTGGCTCTCCAGTAAAAACCCTGCACCTGTAATTCCCTAACGACCTGTCCAAGGCATAAACCACCTGTTGTCCAGTAAGCACTGGAGAGAGGCATCAGCAAGCCTATGGCACTGCTAGGATTAAAGCAGGTACATAAAATGGATAGGTGGACTGTAGTTGATAGTATTCACATTCGAGTGTTAATCCTTTTAGATTGGAGAAAAAAATCTGACAACAACCCCTAACAGACTGCACAGGGAAAATGCAAAAAGTAGTTCAATTCTGTTTTAGGAACCCTGTGCGGGATCCTCCGTAACAAGCTAAAGAGAACATTTTTTTAAAGAAAATTGGATATAAATGAGACATTTGTGAAGGAAAACCACATCAGAGGTGATAAGTCATAAACTCTCTTTGTCTCTATCTTCTCGTGAATTGTTTGCCTCAGGCTATTACCCATGCACTCAGCTTAAATTTACAAATATATCTGTTGGGTGATATACATGTCCATGTGGACAACTCTTTCTATTCTTCATCCCACAGCAATACATATGAAAGCTCAAAGATTTTATTTACTTAGTCCTTAGTTGCATAGGGTGTAAAAACTTAAAATGTGGGCTTTTTAAAGGCGCTTGGATCTGCACAACTGGAGTCCTTATTTGCTTACCACATATATTAGGCCACAATCTTCTGATGTATCTGGCAGCTAAAATATTTTAAACTTTAATTTATAAAACTAAGCTTTATATCTTATGAACCTTAGATTTTGGCTTTGATTTTTGTTTTGATCATTTCTTTTTTTTCTTTATGTTTTAGATCTCTTGCTGTATTTAATTCCTTTCTCTGTGTATACTGTTAAAATATCTTGCCATTTAAGTTCAGTCCTGTAGGCTTAGTTATTACTTATTTCTTGTGTGCTATTCTCACGGTATCTTACTTTATCCTCTAGATCATTGTTAGCATCCCCACTTGCTAGTTCCCTCTGTGTTCATCATTTACTTTTGCTCAGTCTCCCAGCTTTGCTCTCTTCCACACCTGTATCAAATTCCTCACCTGCATCCAATGTCATTTTCTACCCTTTCCTCTAGATGTAAGCTCACTGGTTGTCATTGTTTACAGCTGGTTCCTTCCTGGTTCATCCAGTGGTCTTCCCTGTAAGTCTCTGTGCTGATTAATATTAAATACAATTTAACACAGTCAGTTATCTGTGCTTAGGTTCTTTATAATTCTCAGATGTGACAATATATGGAATCTTGCTCAAAACTATCAACTTAATTTTCATTTTTCTAGTAACACGGGTAAACTCTTATCTTAAGAAATACATGTATGAGGGGAAAAAGCAACACTGTCAAAGTTATCGGTCAAATTCAGTACTGAGCACGTTTGGAGTATAAACGTTTAATAAATGTTTGCAACAAACGGCAAAATTGCTACAAGTTTCTGAAAATCCCCAAACAATTTTGGTCCCTAGGTAGGATGATGGAAAGTCAATCCAAAAACACTGTGCTTTTGGTAGTGCATAGAAACAAAAGCATGACTTTTAGTAGAAACATCTTCATGGGCACTGCTTTTGGAAAATGAAAAGCAGTGTTCACAGCTTGGTGTTTATCCATTAATAAAAGTTAAAATGTTACCATTCCCCACAAATAAAGATAAAATTCATGAACCCTATTACACAGTATGTGGTGAAATCATCCCCCACACTAGAGGTGTACAGTACCCATTTTTTAATATAAGCCTTTGTGAAAAATACCAAGGAATATTGTGGTACCTATTAAACTGGCTTGTGATGCATTAATACTGCTTTTAATTCAGGGCATTTTAAGGCTTTCTAATAGATTTGTAACTTTACTTGGAATAAAAATAAAAAAATATAACAGTCGTTTACTAAAGTAACATTATGGAAGAAAGGGATCAACAGATAGATATAAAAAGGTCAACATAAAGGTGGGCCAATTTCTAATCTCTCTGAGGAGAAGATGCAATGGGTAGCAAATGTTCCTGCTGAAAACATGATCTGAACGTGCATGTGGAATGAAGCAAAAGCAATGTTGTTTTTGTGAATCTCTGGTCATCAAGAAACTGCATTTTTCCAGTCAGCTTAGATTTTTCTTTGTCTGAGTTACTTACCATTACTGCTGCTTAAAGAGTTACTAAACCCCAAAACAACTTTTTTTGCCTATAAACTGTATAAATGGGTAGTTACCAATGCAATCTTTCAGTTTCTGTGGATGTTTTTTACATTTTTGTGTAAACTTGTTTAATTCTCCACTTTTTGGTCTAAAAACATCTTAGTGCTGGCCTCTTAGGGTTGAACTGTGGCTACTGCATTTGAATTTTGTGATTGGCGGAGAGCGGTACATCTTTTCCACTCTTTACGTCACAGGCATGGTCTCACAGACACGCCCTGTGGGTTTGGGTATAAACCATCTCAGACACACTCGCCCCATGGTGAGTTTGGAGTTGGATTTCATTTTTCAGGTTACCAAAATTATCACATTAGCACTTAGTTAGCATAGCTAACATACTGTTTTGAACGTTAGCCTATGTTAGCATTACCACTCAGAGACTGGACCCATCATGTCTCCCTCTGCCTCAGCAACACCGGCAGCGCCGGCCACGGGCAGCGCTGACTCAGCACCCTGAGCCAGTGGCTCGAATTGATACGGCTCGGGGCCACTGGGCTCCATAAAGCCTCCGTCTACCCCTCTACCTCTGGTGACGGCGGAGGAGATCCGCTGACTCATGGCGCTGAGTCACCGCTGCCTAAGGCCGGTGCTGCTGAGGCAGAGGGAGACAGGAGGAGTCCAGTCTCTGAGTGGTAATGTTAACATAGGCTAACATTCAAAACAGATGAACATTGATCAGATCGATCTGTTGCAAAACTGCCAATGTCGCTTTGGTCACTGTCCATGTTTCAGTGTCAGATTAAGCGAGGTGTCACTGTCTTCCTGAACACCCCCCCCCCGCTCATCCTCCACACTTGGCCATGCCCCTCCGTGCCTCCTGGCACTGCCCACTTAGTAGAATTTTTCAAATGTTATCTGGGGGCGAGGTTAGAATTTTTCATGGGGTTCAATTCCGCTTTAAGTCTTGCTTTATCGGGGGGTTGGGCGAGGGGGGTAGCAGACATTGTAAAATACGAAAACTTTTTTTCTGACAGATGTTTAGCCTCCTCCTCAGTAGGGTGCACATTTTACAGATGAAGGCCCACTCAAAAATCAGCATAAAGCACACACATAAGGAAGCACACATTGTCACATTTCCTGTTCCTAGCGCCCAAGTTTTTTCTGAGCTCCAGTCAGGGTTGCTTTTGCATCTTCTTCTTATTTGACTTTCTGTTTATATCATATAAGTGTTTTTGTTAAGAGGCCAACTTGAGATTTCTTCATATTTCAGCTCGCACTTCTTTCCTCTTCACTCTGTTAGTTGCCTTGCTGAGTTTTCATGGATAAAATTGCACCATAATGTTCTTCTTTCAAAGATGTGGCTTAAATACTTTACAGAAGGTCTATTATTAAAGGTAGTGCTTTTTCTACAGCAGGGGTTGACTTCTGAACTTTGTTGCACCTTACTCTCCCTTCTTTCTCTGCCACTTTCCTGCCTAAAACATTGTGAATAAAGGCCACTAAAGGCACTTTTAAGATAACATTTTAGTGCCATAACATAGACACACAGTGGTGAATGAAGCTAGCAAGTAGGAGCTTGAACCTCATTAAATTACTTTTTGTTAATTAAACTTATTGGGCAAAATGGTGATGCAAGTCCTAGGTTTAAATCCTGTACAGGGCATAGCTGTGTAATTTTTGTCCTGAACTCAATGTGTTTGTTTTGAAAAACCATACTGCTACACAATAAGAATGGCTGTAGAAAGAAAAGTCTAAACAAATTGGTAGTCGTGGGAAATACTTGGACGTCCTATAAAACCTGTGGATTTTTCTAACATATTTGAACATGTGGATAGTTTACATCAAATATAACAATCTTGAACAATTCAAGTGACATACACAATAAATATCAAATAAAACCTATTTTTAAAAATTTCAGTAAAAATAATTAAATTCATGGAAAAATTAGTTTGGACAGCCCTTCCCTTACTCCAGCTTAAAATACATATTACACACTGCTGTATCACATCTGGTGCATGTCATTCAGCACTGTGTAAAAATTCTAGAATTGTGCTGTTCTGGGTGGCTGCATGTTGGAGTGGCTCTGTTGGCCAAAAATTGAGTTTTGTTTTAACAGTGTTGGTTCCTCTGTTTTCTTGAGGAAGAATGCATTTTTTGGACCTGCATACTTTCTAGTTTTTGGTGCAGTGAAGCTGTAATGATTTTTGCTGTTTTCACTTTTTGATCACTTGTTATGATGCATAACCATGGCAACAAGGTGGTTTACAGCTGGGAGCAGGTAATTACCATAGCAAAAGGTGAAATTATCCCTCAACTGAAGACACAAATCCCTGGTGAGTTGAGCATGAGGAGGCATGGATACAGAGCAGGAGCAAAAAGGAGACAGAAGGAGGAAGTTCATACCATCTCCATCTACCATAATGGGCAACATGAGATCACTGGCTAACAAGATGGATGAACTCCAAGCCCTTGCAAGGACTCAGCCAGAGTATCGGGAATGTGATGTTATGTGTTTCGCTGAGAAGTGGCTGCAGGATCATATCCCCGACTCCAACGTCTCTCTACCAGGCTTCCTGACTCTATGAGTAGACAGAGATTTGAAGACGAGCAGGAAAAGAAAAGGAGGTGGGGTAGCAGTTCCTGTCAACAACAGATGGTGTCATCCAGGACATGTTACTGTGAAGTGTCGTCTCTGTAGCCCAGATATTGAACTCTTGGCAGTAAGTTTTCGTCCATATTATTTACTAAGAGAGTTCACCAGTGTTATTTTGCCAGTTGTTAAAATTTCACCTTCAGCTGTTGCCGACAATGCATGTGATGTCATCAGTTCTGTTGTTGCTAAGCTACAGACCCAGCACCTGAATGCATTTGTGGCAATATCTGGTGATTTTAATCATGCCTCGCTGTCGTCTACACTTCCAACAGTTTGTCAACTGCTTTTTGAATATATATATATATATATATATATATATGCTAACTAGCTTAATAATGCTATGTAGCATAATATTAGGTAAGGGGTGTGAATACCTCTCTATGTGGTAGAATACTCTTCTAAGTAAGATAAAAGAGGTATTTTATAAAAGCACAGGCAGCAATGTGCTTAGAAATGAATAGACAATGTAATTGCTGAAGCATTATGGGAAATGGAGTTGTGGCCAGAATACAATTCAATTCAATTCAATTCAGTTTATTTATATAGCGCCAATTCACAACAGATGTCATCTCAAGGCACTTAACAAGAAGTCATTTCAATACAATTATACAAACATTCCAATCAGTTAAAAAGTTTCCTATTTAAGGAATCCCAGCAGATTGCGTCAGTCATTGGCGTGAGGTTGGGCAGATTTCCAACCACAGCAATCCTTCAGCAATCCCTCATACTGAGCAAGCATGTAGCGACAGTGGAGAGGAAAAACTCCCCTTTAACAGGAAGAAACCTCCAACAGAACCAGGCTCAGTAGGAGCGGCCATCTGCCACGACCGTCTGGGGGTTTGAGAAGACAGAGCAGAACACAGAAGGAACAGAAGATCCGATATAAGAGAACTTTCTATGTTACAGAAAGTAAAAAGTTGATAACAGGACACAGTGGATCTTCAGTTACTGAGAGGATCATTCCAGTCGATGACCCCCGTCCAACAGGGCATTGCAGCCAAGCAGGATACCAGACCAGGTGTATCTTCGATGGGGAGAAAAACACTGAGAGAAAACAAAGTTAACAGTCGAAATAACAGAATGTACTGTAATACAACTGGAGAGTCGTAGGAGAAAAGGAAGTAGCAGAGTGAAGAAAATTGGTAAGTCTGTCCTCCAGCAGTCTAAGCCTATAGCAGCATAACTACAGAGATAGCTCAGGATGACCTAAGCCACTCTAACTATAAGCTTTATCAAAAAGGAAAGTTTTAAGCCTGGCCTTAAAAGTAAACAGAGTGTCTGCCTCACGGACTAAAGCTGGGAGCTGGTTCCACAGGAGAGGAGCCTGATAACTAAAAGATCTGCCTCCCATTCTACTTTTAGAGATCCTAGGAACTACAAGTAAACCTGCAGTCTGAGAGCGAAGTGCTCTTTTAGGAACATATGGAACAATTAGATCTCTGATGTATGATGGAGCTTGATTATTAAGAGCTTTGTATGTAAGAAGAAGGATCTTAAATTCTATTCTGGATTTAACAGGGAGCCAATGAAGGGAAGCTAAAACAGGAGAAATGTGATCTCTCTTTTTAATATTCATCAGAACTCTTGCTGCCGCATTTTGGATCAACTGAAGGCTTTTAATGGCATTTTGTGGACTTCCTGATAGTAAAGAATTACAGTAGTCCAGCCTTGAGGTAACAAATGCATGGACTAGTTTCTCAGCATCACTCCTGGACAGGATGTTTCTAATTTTAGCAATATTCCTGAGGTGAAAGAAGGAAATCCTAGAAACCTGTTTAATATGGGATTTAAATGTCATACAGAATGTGTCTATTATCTAAACTAATTTATAGACAGACAGACAGAGAGAGACAGGGAGACAGAGAGATACGTGGAGACACAGTCCTTCAGAAGGGCTGCTAACGCAGCGCACCTGTGGCTGACAGTCAGACAGAGAGAGACAGACACACAGAGAGAGACAGCGAGACGGTGTCCTATAGAAGCGCTGCTTACGCAGCGCACCAGCCGCTGACAGGTGGGCGGGCGGGCGAACAGGCAGGCAGGCAGGCAGGCAGGCAGGCAGGCAGGCAGGCAGGCAGGCAGGCAGGCAGGCAGGCAACCTCTATGTAACATTTACCTCAGCAGTACTGTAAGACAATTAGCCGCTGTGATATTCTATTGAAAATCCGAGGGGTTTTATTTTGAAGAGCTTGTTTGAGTCTTATTTTGAAAGTCCATCATGGATGTCAGTTAAGCCTGATTGAGTATCATATGTATAGTAAAATTCTCAGAATGGTAATCCAATAATCTATCAGGCCGTAACACTATGTCCAAATAGAGTTATAATGACCTTAAGTGACCTTTTGTTCTCCTCAGAAGCCAGCTGTGCTGTTGCAAAGTAACAGCAAAGCTGACAGGTGCATGTGAGTGTGACACAATCAGCTGTTGTCTCCCTTTGATGAAACCAAATTCTGACTCCAAAAAGGGTTCCGAACAAATTGCCGCTGTTCGATAACCGTACATGGTATCGGAAGAATTCGAAGCATCAGTAAGAGTTATTATTCGTCTTCGATCATGGAAAAGTACAACTCTGTACGTTGTTCACAGTCTGAGAACGAACGAGAGAGAGAGATGACTCACAGGAAGGCTCAGCTTAAAAAAAAAAAAAAAAAAAATCACAGAATTCTCCATGTTAAAGTATAGGAGAAAATGCTCGGAATTCTTCGCCGTCTGAGCGCTCTGGAGTGTGTACCAAGTAAACGGTTAGACATAGAGAAATTCTGAAAAGATCGTGTGAATGTCAAAATCCGTTCCTTTCACATGCCCGAAAATCATTTTGATAGAATGAAATATGTGACTGTGACGGCGAGTTAAAAAATCATTTGGGTTCCAGCTCAGACAAAATCTCGCACTCTGACTTAACGATCGTTACACTCTAGAAATTGAAATTTAGGGCAAACTTTGGGTCGCTCAGAGCCAAATTGTGAAAAAACCGTAACATATATCAACATCCCGTCTCCACTTCTGAACAGAGCTCGGATTTTCCTACAAACTGAAAGTTTAATGGTTTTTCTAAGTGAATGTATGATGACACAGTAAATCCTCAAAATAGTGGATTTTTATGATCGGTCCAACACCTGACTCCATTCATTTCTATGGGATTTTTTGGCGTGTTTTTTTGGCTAATTACGTCGCCATGGTAACTCCAATCGGCAATAAAAGTAATAGCACACCTCCCGGGATTGAGCCGCATGTTTTGATATTTATATAGTGGGGGTGCATGCTACGGTACGACCCGCATTAATGGAGAAAGTTTGAGCGTCCAGTTTCGAGGTAAAGAATAATAGGTGCCTGCCATGCAATTGCATGGGAGGCAGTGCAATGCATTGCTTTACAATCCATTGCACTGCTTCTCCCTGAATTGGCAGGCCCCAATTATAAGATATGTTGATGAAGTTTAGGTTACAATAGGAACGTGCAGATGCATAATTACAGGATTAAAGCATTTGTCTTGTGAAAACATTGATCCATTTTAATCTTTATATATTTATTATTAAAAAAAATTAAGAAAACCAAAATCTTAGGTTAGTAGTGTGTTATGACCATTAAAGCCGGATCACTTACTTCATCCATTTGTGCCACTATTTTTTTGAATCTTTGACCAAGCTGTCCTTTTCTTTTGAACAAATCTGTCAGACTGCCTGAATAGAGATCCAGCTGTGACAGGAACTTTGATTGCAGTGGAATGATCGTAATTCTTTTAAACTCAGCGTTGATCTGAAAATATAAGTATAATGGAAACAGGTTCAAATATTTAACACCAGAAAGATGGCAAGAATCAGTCATGGCGCATAAATGGGTTGTCTAATGACGGTTTGAGTAACACAGAAATCGACATAAAATCTATCTAACCGTGTTCACATATGTTTTACAGATCTAAAAAAAAAAACTATCAAGTAAACCGTACCTCAGTAATATCAAAGAGAGCAGGCCATCTTGCCATAAAAGGCTCTACCATTGGTGCATCACAAACAACTTCATGTCTTCAATGTGCAAAAGTATTTTCCATTTTGATTTTCACTTGCTCCCGGGTGTTCCTCTTCTTTATGTCCAAGAGCAATGTTATCTGCATGGCCTCTAAATGCTCTTCTGTTTCTCTTGATGGGTATGTGGGGCAGAAGTTCTCCCCTTTTTGCTTTTTTGACACTAAAGGCTGCACTGCACCTTCTAACAGATGTGTTCCTTAGAGAGTTTACAGTCAACCCTTTGCAGCCCAGTTTTCGTAGCTGTGTGCGATAGTTGGAGAGTTTATATTTTAAAATTGTCTTCCATCCTCCGCATCCCGTGCTGGACCCTTTCTGAGTAAGGCAAGGATGCTTCTTGATCAGACTCTGAGCCACCTGATCCATCTCTTTATCAGTGACGTATACGTTATACTTCACAATTTCCTGCACCAAACTTTCAAGGATGGCTGACTTTAATTTAGGATCTGGAAGAAGTATCGTTACATTTTTTCTGTAAGCCAAATTTGCCTGCTGAAGCTTTAATTCAGCGTCGTAGGCAAACCTGGGCACATAAAACATAGCAGGCCAAGAAGACCGTGAGCTTGTTGACTCACTTGATGACAACACATCTGTGTACACGGATACACATGACATGGAAGAAGAGTCATTAATGGAGGAAGAATTGAATGTTTGAGAACCTAGAACTAAATCGATAACAGTAGAATCCTCACGCTGCAAGGGAGTAGGGCCTGATATGTCCACGACTTTAAGAGTCCCTTTGTTTTTTTTATTTCTGAAACTGAGGTGAGGTTAAGGAACTTGTTTCCAAACAATAAATCCATAAACTGAAGTCGAAAATTTCCATGATGATCACACTGTCTCTTCACTTCAATGATAAAATCATCAATGGATTCAGGGGATCCATTGGAGAGTGTAAGTCTTTGACAGGTTCCATCAATCAAAACAATCTTTAGGATCATTGGGGTTTCCATTATCAGTTACTCTGTAGAAAGAAAATTACACAACAGATAAATATGTTTTAGTCTTAAAATTCTACTACCAATTACTTATAACTAAAAGTGATATTTATAAACAGAAATGGAGGAAAATCTGTATAGATATCAAATAAAATGCATTGGACTACATTTTTTGGTTGTATATTTCAAATGTGGTACTTTTTTCCTTGATGTTATAATTGCAGTGTAAGAAATATATTGTGTTTTCTGTAAAAAAGTCAAACGTTTGACAAATTCCCAGAACTTATGTATATGTCTGTGTGTATAATATATTTATTTTTGTTCTTGCAGGGTAAAAGTAGCTGTTAGAATACCTTATTCATTTAGCAATGACTATTCGTATACAATATAAATCTTTCACAGTGCTAGTTCAGGAACATGGCACAAAGTGCAGCGACAGCGGTCTTTCTTGGACACCGGGCATTCATTTTAAGTTGGTATTGCAAGGATAAACATACAGCACCGTGGTACGCCGAACTTAAACTACAGCGAGCGGCTGGGCTAATCCGTTGTTTTAAACTCCTTACTGATTTATAGGAAAGCTTTCCCGCCCACACACATGAATTAACAGATACGAACCCTGCTTTCTCCTAACTAGCATTTTCCTAAACTATTGTTAGCCATTATAACCTAAGTGTAAGCTAGCAATATGAAAACTCAACAAAGTTTAAGACGTTGTATTACATCACAACAAGATGACTCTTTTCTTATGGCATGCAACAATGTTTTTAATGGCCCAAAAGGCCTTAATTCTTACCTTTTTAATATTTCTACTTGTGTTTGTCAGAGACAACTTGTGACTGGACAGACAGGCACTTGCTGTGGATTTGGCTCCCGCTTCAAAATGTCTTCTTTCGTCTTCATATTCTTCTTTGGAGATTTTTTGGGCGGATAGCAAACAACATCCTGGGTCATTACCGCCACCACTGGCTTGGAATGGGGACCGGAATGTGGGGAGTGCTTTAGCTTGTCCAATCACATTTAGTTGTGGTTTTTCAAACTATAGCTTAATTTCCGGTGTGGATCAAACATGATTATAATGGCTTCAGTAAAACAATTCAGTCACTTTCAACCAGTGCAAGAAAACTGTGCGAAGTCAATATTGTTGATAATGAATAAAACTGTACTTTATTAAATCATGTAAATAAGACAAACTTGTATGGGTTGTGTAGCATTTATTAGATTTGTTTCTGCAAATTCAAAGACCTGCCAATTCCCTTTTTTCAGTGTGGATGACCCTTTGCCAAGCACATGGAGAGGACATCAATACCCTGCGAGTATGTGACTGCCTATATAAACTTCTGTGTGGAAAACATCTTCGTCACCAGAACAGTGCGATGTTTCCCTAATAACAAACCCTGGATCACCAGTGACCTGAAGGAACTGCTAAACAAGAAAAGAAGCCTTCAGGGAGGGAGACAGGGAATTATTTAGGAGTATACAGAATCAGCTTAAGGTCAAGATCAGAGAGAGCAAGGGGTCATACAGGAAAAAGCTGGAGAACAAACTACAGATGAACAATATCAGAGATGTCTGGATAGGAATGAAGAAGATAACAGGCTTTAAGCACAGGAATGATTGGATAGATAGAAGCCTAGGCAGATCCAATGAATTGAACACATTCTTCAACAGGTTCAGTTCAGGAACTAATTCAGCATCCTCTTCTCCTGTCCCCAGCCAAACAGGCATCCCATCCTCCTCTGAGCCACAGTTTTCCTGTCACAACTCAGATGTTTTATCCTTCACCTAAAGTCATGGACTCTTCTGTTTCCACAAGTTTGTCTTCAGCCAAGTCTGAGGGATTCTGCAGCACCTCTTCAACCTGAGCCTAACCCAGGAGAAGGTTCCGGTGTTGTGGAAGACATCAAGCCTTGTTCCAGAACCAAAGAAAAATCACCCATCAGTCATCAATGACTATTGATCTGTTGCCCTAACATCCCACATAATGAAGGTCCTGGAGAGACTCCTGTTTGCCCCCTAAATAAGCAAACAAGAACATATCAGGACCCACTACAAATTGTGGTCTGTTGGTCAGGTAGTCATTGATCCAGGCGATTGTTGAGGGCTCCACCTGTGTCTTCAGGAGTTTATGACAAAGCAAATCAGGCTGAATTGTGTTAAAGGCACTGGAGAAATCAAAGAACATGATCCTCACAGTGCTGCCTGCTTTGTCCAGATGACAGTGGGGGGGTTGAAGTAGGTGGATGATGGCATCTTCAACTCCAACTCCACAGTGATAAGCAAACTGATACGTTCTTGTTTGCTTACTCAGGGGTGCCAACAGGAGTCTCTTCAGGACCTTCATGATGTGGGATGTCAGGGCAACAGGTCTATAGTCATTGATGACTGATGGGTGAGTTCTTTTGGGTACTGGAACAAGGCAGGATGTCTTCCACAACACTGGAACCTTCTCCTGAGTTAGGCTAAGGTTGAAGAGGTGCTGCAGAATCCCACAGAGCTGCTCAGCACAGGCCTTCAGGACTCTGGGGCTGACACCATCTGGACCTGCAGCCTTGTTCCGGTTCAGTTTCTCCAGCTGCCTCTTCACCTGACTTTTGGAGACAGACAAGTGGGAGGGGGAGGCAAAGGGGGTAGCAGCATTTCCTCACTTGGTTGAAGTCAAACTTGTGGAATTAGAAGAGTCTCCTGCTGTTTTAGAAACCTGCTTGCTTGTTTGCTGGTGCTAGGAATGCTCCGGATGATGCCCATGGAGCCACAGGTGGCAGCACACCTGCACCCACGGCTGTCTGCGACATCCTCCAGAACCCCCACACTGCCTTCAAAAGCAGATCGCTTCCAGTCGGAGCTAACCAAAAAGGCGTATGAGGCAACAGGTCATGGCTCTGAAGGTTTCCTCCATGCTCTCCACTTATCAAGCAAAGCTGTGCAAGGACATGGCTGTGAGTATGTCTTGGGGGGTGGAACATTGTATGTGCTGGACCCACACCCCTCCAGCTTTTTTGGAACATTTCCTGATAATCTGAATGCAAACACCATACGGCGAAAAGTACGCTCTTGTTACCAGGTCCAGTAAAGGGTATCCGGACAAAGTCCAGAAGATTGCTTTCAGATTCAAAAGCAAAACAGGCGAAGTCTGGAAACTTTTCATGGCCTGTTTGAAGGGGCTTAATTGGAATGATCAGAATTCGGCAAGATTCTCTGTATGGTAGCTTTTCTGATCGCTTTTTTCGTCACTTTTAAAAAACAAACAAATAGGGAAAATATTCGATCAGCAGCTGACTGTTTGTGATATTGTTGATAGTTAATATTGTTGGATGGTAGTGTTACTTCATTAAATTGCTTTAATTTATGTGTAATCCAGTGCTCAGGATTTGAAAGTTGCAATGCCATATCATTTAAAGCAACTAAGTCTGGACTAAGACCCTGAAATCTGCCCCTAACAATGTGGAGCAGCTTTCCTGACCTTTAGAGAAAGAAACTTTCCTAGGCCACATTTCTCAGGCCCAAGTTAAACTTTAATGACTGAGAAAGATAAATGTCGGATTTTCATTACATCTTTACTACTTTGCATTTTTGGAAACTATGCTGCATCATCTCTGCTGATTGTAGAAACAATTTAATTACTGCTGTTAATTTATGTGGACTTGATGAGCGTGCAATTGCAAATGTTCCATAAAACCTCTGGCATCATTACCTGAACATCAAAAGAATGCTTTTTTCCCCTTTTTCTGTGAGTGTTTACACTTTCTCAGTAGAAGCAAACACCAAAGCTAGGCCATATGCTGCTTCGGTATTGCCACCCTGGCCTCCTCCACGATAAATAGAATACCTTTAGTCCCAAGACTTTTTAACCCTATTTTTTCATTTCTGAACCTATCATTAACAATGTGAGGCTCTCTGCGGTCACAGACTGGCAGAAAGATGGAATTGGTCAGGGATGTATGTTATTAAACCTTTTCTTGGATCCTGAACCATTTGACACCAGGGAAAAGTAACGAAAGTTGAAACACAGTGTTGATGGACACTTTAAAGGGAAGGTGAAGCTAAATGTGGCTCAAAGATCTGTAAAAGGAGCCATAGCACAATATCTTAAAGATAATATTTTTAAAACTAAATAATCAATTAGAAAATAATGCTATGTATGAATATATAAGCCTACTATGATCAAAAGAAAGTGGGGTTAAAACTTCAGTATGCTCTAAAACAAGGGCTTCCCTTCCTTATTTTACTTGCTTTCATGCCCTTTTTAACTTTAAACAGCTATAGGGAATTATTTTTCGTCTGATATTTATTAAAGCAAACCCATATACTGGAATATAACCCCCCCCTAAAAAGTACCCAGCAATGGATAAAAACACAGTGTGTCCCTTAAATAGATCTAATAATAATAATAATAATCATAAACATGAATAGATTAACTGCACTATATAAAAATATTTTGGCAATCCTCACCCACATTTCACAATTTCAAACATACATTTACCTTTTTCAAGATTTTAGATAATGTTTCAGATAAGCATAATTACAATGAAGTAACATCATTTGGGCCTTAACATAGTCAGAAGTCAAATTATTTTTCCAACTGCACTAGCAACAAGCAGAGCAGTTACATATGTGTCAGTTTCATACATTTAAAATGAATATGATACAAAAATAAGGGATGTCTATATGCTAATAACATATTTAAAGAGGTTTTCCATATGGATGCTGCTCTATGGAATACTAACAATAAGACTAAAATAAAAGGTTGAAATAGGTATCCGAATGTCAGAAATCTGAGTTTGTACAAAATCGTAAAGATTTTCAGTGGTGTGGGGACCAAAGGCACTGATTAGGAATTTGGCCTGGTTATATGTAGTTCTGTAAGATGGTTACTGTGGATAGCACATGACCAATTAATCCCACCACAAAATGTAGTCATTTTCCATTATTATATGGGAGTCAAGAACTAATCAGTTTTGCCATTGTTATTAACTTCTGCTGGAAAAAAATCTGAAAAGCTGTAAGAAGTGTATACTTCACAAGTAAATCACAACTAAAAATGTATCTGTTTAGAGCTGCCTTTGAGTAATGCTTTGATGTATCATGTTTTGTGCATGCTTCTTGCTGTTTTTACATTACATACTTTGCAATGCCTTGATGTATCTGTGTATGCTTCTTGCTTTATTTCTGTTTTTACTTTATTTGCTTTCAGTGTTTGTCTGTGTTTTACTGCTATTTTTATTTTACCTCTTAATCATGTAAAGCACCTTGAATCACCTTGCCTATACAAATGTTTTTTTTCTTCTTCATGTATGCAAGATAAAAGTATCTACACAAACATTTTAGCTTAATAGCAGTTTTGTATGTCTCAAATGTGTTCATGCTCTCTTGCTTTATTGATATTTATCTTGCTTTATTGTGTATCATGTGTTGTGTATTTTTATTGTGCATCATGTGTTTCATGCTAATTTGCTACTTTTACTTTTAAATTTCCAATGTTATATTCTATTTTTGTTTGTTTAGTTTTTTAATCACCAAATCATGTAAAGTACCTTGAATTACCCTGTTGTAGAAAGTGTGCTATACAAATCAAATTATCTTGCCTTTGTAAAAGAAGTTACTTCTGCCAATAGTTGCAAATGCCTACTTCAGTGAGCAGCAAGCGTTTTCTTCATAATTGTAAATCTAGAGATCCGTGGGTTGCTGTTAATCCATCACAACATCTGCTGCATTTTACTAATATGCTGATTCTTGGCATGCTGAAGGACAAGTCCTGCCAGAGCTAAAAAAGAAAACCTAAACATAGCATTTTCATGAGAAAGACCTCCCAGCAGATAATTGGTTACAACCATTTTACATATTTATGCAATGCAATTCCTGAGGATCTTAAAAGTGTATAAAATCTTGTTAAAAGGCTAGGTTTTTGTGATGCTTTAAATGAGGCCATGATAAAGCCATCCAAACATTTTTTCCACATATTTGACATTGGATATGTTCAGTTAAAACAGAAAAAGCTAAAAAAAAACCTGTTGCAGAGAGAAATTGGTAAAAATAAAAAAAGGTGCATATATGTACAAATCTTTAAATGAAAGCACCATTTTTTTTAATATTCACATTCCCAGCCTTACTTGTTACACACCTAACATTAATTACAGTGAATATGATTTACCAAAATCGGAGTTCAACTGCCTGGTAGAATGTTCTTGACCTTTGCAACCTTGAGCTAAAACCATGGTTTACAGATGGGTACAAAGACTTGAGAGGATCTTATTGTAAAAAAACAGTCAGATAAAGGATACACAAAAATAAGAAAAAGTCACTACATTATAAACATATACATACAACCTTTTGGAAAAATACAGGACAAGAGTGATAAGTTACTCTGAAATGAATTAAATGTGATCTCAGAAATTGGTTTGCTGGCAGGATTTCTGTCAAGTATTGTGTTCTGCATGAGACTAAAAGCTCCAGTTTTCTCTATATGTCTGGACTAAGGAGCAGATTTACAAGACATAAATTTCTTTCAAAGAAACATATACCTGGCCAAAACCTTATGGGTAATGTGTTATGGTCTAAGTTAACCAAATTGTACTTTGGGACACAATTCCAAACGTTAAATCTGATGGAAAACAACCCGAATATTGTCACTCACTGTAAAACATTGTAGTGCCAGCATCCTCTGACACTTTACTTCAGGTGGAGCAGGAGTATTAATCAAAATGGATTAAAATTGTAATTTTTTTCTATAAAGCACATGGAAATTTGTTATGAGGAGAATTTAAACAGAAAGTGAGCATGTTAACATTAGCCCAGGACTTCAGCAACCTCCGCTCCATGAAAAAAAGCTTAACAGAAAAAAAAGTTAGTAAAGTAAATTAATACATTCCAGATTGATCCTAGCTATCAAACAGTGCAGTAAAGTTCAGATTATTACTCAATAAAAAAAAGCTTCATATCTGATGAACCTAGCAAATTGCACCAAGTCACTGACTTGTAGCATTTACTCTTCCTGGATTTCAGCATTTAACATCTGAATTGGAACTGATGAAATCGTTTTTGGATCAATATCTGATTGTCAGAAGTTTCCTGTAACCGATCCATAATGAAAAAAAAGGGTACTGTCCTACAAATACTTACCGTAGGAGTCATGATTGACCATCTGTGGTATTGAAAATATAATGTTGAATTGGTCTGTAAAAAGACAAAACAAAGGATACATTTTCTAAGACGTCTAAGGTCCTTTGGACAGAAATTCTTCTACTGTTCAGTACCTCAGTGAGGTACTGAACAGTACCTCACTGAGGTACTGTTCAGTACCTCTACCTACTGTTCAGTACCTCTACCTACTGAACAGTGACTCATGAGTGTTTTTCAGTACCGTAATACCACATGGTATGAGAGTTTGTCTTTTGCTGAAGTGTTGCATCAAATTAAAATGAGTTCCAAGATTGTTGGCCACCCAGTTAAGAAACTGCATGAATCATCATATGGTGAGATTAGGCAAAAACATCTCCTCTAATTCTAACCATGCTCTAAATTATGAACATAGACTTTTACCTTCAGGTCGAAGATACAGGGTTCCACTGGTAAACAAGGTTAAACTGAGGAATGCCTTTGTACACTAATCAATCCTGAAACCTAACATCGAACATCAACCAGAGTAAAATGTAATTTTCTGCTCACCTCATAATGTAACCCTTATGTGTTTTTTGTTTGTTTTTCTGTCTGTTTCTTTTACTCAGTTTGTTTAAAATGTCTGTATAGAACATTGCTGGGATGCAGAACAAATTTCAGACATGATCTGACAAACAAAATCGTATTATATCGCATTATACTGTATCGTATCGTATCATATTGTATTGTATCATATTTTATTAAGTTCCACAGTCCACCGAAATCCCAGTTGCCCAAGAGGGAGGGGGTGGCACTGGATTACCGAAGCTTTTATGCAGTCCATTGATGAGGGGGAAGATATTTCTGCTGTGCATGAAGGTGTGACAGCAGGATGCAAACAAACAAAACAGAAGAAAGAAGCTCTCTTCTAGTAAAATACTCTGACAGCTGAAGGAGGAGCAGCTGCTCTCTGTCTCTCTCCAGATCCGTTCACTTTATTTTACTTTGTTTGCTTTTCTTGTTTTATTTTCTTCTGTTTTCTTTTCTTAAACCTTTTCTTAGTTACTTTATCTACCCAGCACCTGGAGTTACTGTATTGGACCGGATCTCCTCTTGGATTATTTTATTATGGACTTATCAACATGGCTTTTTGCTCAGCTGAGGATTTTGAAAAACTGCTCCACAGAACTGAGGGCATTGAAACGAAGCTACGTCGTCTGGAAATTATTTTTGATCTCCACGCTGATTATGCAAACGACAACTTTACCGTTAAAATACACAGTCAGTCCGGTGTTACATCGGTCTAACCGTGTCACAGAGAAAACACAGGACAACACAACTCCATCAGCAAACAAACGTCTTACTGGCAGAACTCCACACTCTAATAAAGACTGGCCAGCTTTAAAACAGAATCATCAACCCCAGCCTGTTCTCCGAGGAAGAAAAAACAAAAGAAACTCCACCAGCACAGAGAAAGCTCTGAACCCAGACCTGCCGCTTCTGCTCAAAGTAAACAAAAGAGGTTTTAGCCAAAAACAAGAGATATTTCTCCACCTAGAATCCCGCTGAAAAACAGATTCGCAGCCTTGAGTTCCCCGAAAGATGACGCAGCTCCCGGGACCAGTCAAAGCCACCAGGAGAAACCCAGCCGCATCAAACGGACCCATAAAAAAGTAAGAGCCCCCCCAGCAAAGATTGTTATCATACAAGATGGATCAATAAATGGAATTGAGGCTGTTTTGTAGCAAGAATACCAAAGTTTATAGCTGCTACAAAAATACAGTGAGAGAAATATCAGAAAAATCCAGAACATCTTGGACCAACATCCTACTTTGGAAAAACTCGTCATTCACGCTGGATCAGCAGATATTGCGATGAGACAATCAGAGATTCTGAAGAGAGACTTTTCTGATCTACTACAGAGACTTGATGGACTTAATGTAAACATCCTCATCAGCGGACCAGTCCCTGAAGGGAATGATGAAAGATTTAGCAGACTCCGCATGCTCCATAAATGGTTGAAGAAAAAAATCAGCTTAGAAGTCGTTCACATTTATTAATAATTTCAAAGTATTTGGAAGTGCTAATCATCTTTTTAAAGCAGGCCAACGTTATCTTAACAATGCCGGAGTAATGCTCTTAGCAGCAAACATTTTTTCTTATCAAAATTAGAAAGCAAAACACTTGCTCCCAAAAGCTGACCTTGAGGCGCCCATGGATATCAGAGAACAAAAACAGCAAGTCATGATGACACCATAGGACCAAATAGATAAACAACCATCAGAGATTAAGTCTTCATCTTCCTGTGACTCAGCCACATCAAATGAGTCTCCATTTAGAAACTTTACAGACAGACTGAACGAGCAAATCAAATTTGGGACACAATTAACACCTAAAACTTAGACTACACCAAACCCCTGGGACTAGTGTCAATAAGCCTGGGAGCTTCCCCCCACTGATTATTACAGATATTTGATATTTAAGGGAACCGGGCAGTAAATGTACCCCTACTGTCACCCAGAACTCGCCCAGCACCCCTGAGTCTAAGATTTCAGTAATTATCAGGAGCAGGAAACATAAACCGTTAACCACACGCTCTCATATTAAACAAAATCGCATCATCGCAGTACTTAAGTTAGCTTTATTAAACATTAGATCTCTATCCGGGAAGTCTCTTCTTATTAATGACTTCATCACTGAGCACAATTTACACGCCCTTTTTTTAAATCAGAAACTTGGCTAGATGAAAATAACGAAACAACTGCATTGATAGAATCTACTCCTCCAAATTACAATTCCTTAAGCAAGAGCAAAAAGCACAGACGAGGTGGAGGTGTAGCCACCATTTTTCACAACTCAATGAACTTTAAAAAGGTAACCCGAGGCACGTTTGATTCTTTTGAATATCTAGCCACCCAGATAAACGAGCCTAACAAAGCTTTATTTCTAAGTTTATATAAACCACCAAAACTTAACTCTAACTTCTTTAATGATTTCAATGACCGTCTTTCTGTAATATGTATCGACTATGACAAACTAATCATTGTGGGGGATTTTAACATCCATACCGACAACCCCCAAGATAGACAAGCAAAAACATTAGATGATACTCTCCACAATTTCGGCCTGACCCAGCATCTCAAACAACCAACACACAATAAAGGACAAACTCTGGACTTAATTATCAGCAAAGGTTAAAATATTTCCAACATCTCGTTAATTAATATTGCATTATCTGACCATTTCTGTATTTTCTTTGAAAGTACCATCTCTGCTAAATTATCCAGTCACAGTAAGACCACTATAATAAAAGCGTTTTCTAGGGGACAGTTCAGTAGAAACCTTTAAACGTATTTACCCTTCCACCACATCCCCCTCATCTCCCAACTCAAACTCACTTAATAAACTGGTAGATAATTTCCTTGCGAAAAATCTCAGATATCATGGATTCGATTGCTCCAACTAAAGTGAAAGCAGTCTCAGGTAGAAAGAAGTCTCCGTGGACAAGTAATCCACTGGTACGTAGTGAAAAGAGAGAGTGTCGACGAGCCGAGAGAAAATGGCGGAAAACTCAACTCCAGGTTCACTGTGAGATCTATAAAGAGAGACTGAATAGATATCAGCTAAGCATAAAATATGCTAGGGAATCGTTCTTTTCTGAAATCATCAACAGAAACATTAATAATGCACGGACTCTATTTGCAACAGTGGAAAGACTAACTAATCCTTTAGTGACAGTAGCCCCTGAACTAAACTCTACCAGGGCCTGCAATGAATTTGCCAGCTTTTTCACTGAAAAGATTCTAACAATTAGACGGTCAATCTGTACCTCAATATCGAACCCACAACCAGTGCCATCCCCAATCAACAACAATGTAGAGAAAATGTCTGAATTCCACGAATTAAACCAGAACAGCCTTGAAAACATCATTATCCAATTAAGCTCCTCCTCCTGCTGTCTTGATATCCTACCCACCGCGTTTCTAAAGAAAGTTCTTCCTGTTATTGGGTCTGATCTTGTTCAAATAGTGAACTCATCCTTGCTATCAGGTGTCTTCCCTCAGACTTTAAAAACAGCAGTTATTAAACTACTACTAAAGAAGAAAAATCTGGACAACACGTTAATGCAGAACTACAGGCCACTCTCTAATCTTCCATTCATCAGTAAGATTATTGAAAAAGCTGTGTTTCAGCAGTTAAATAGCTTCCTAACAATGACTAACCGTTTTGATGTTTTTTAGTCTGGTTTCCTGTGCTCACCCCAGCACCGAGACTGCCCTCGTCAAAGTATTCCATGACATCCACATAAATACAGACTGTGGTAGAACCACAGTGCTGGTTCTGTTGGACCTCAGTGCAGCATTTGACACTGTTGATCATGATATTTTATTGGAACGACTGGAGAGCTGGGTCGGACTCTCTGGTACAGTACTTGGCTGGTTCGAGTCTTACCTAAAGAACAGGGACTTCTATGTTTCAATAGGAAACTTTTCATCAGAACGAACAGAAATCACATGTGGGGGGCCCCAGGGCTTAATCCAGGGGCCCCTCTTATTTAATATCTACATGCTCCCACTAGGCAAGATTATAGCAGCCAATAACATTAGCTACCATAACTACGCGGATGACACTCAGCTCTACATTACAATGTCACCAGGTGACTCTGAATCAATTCAAACCCTAAATCAATGCATTGACCAAATAAATGGATGGATGGGCCATAACTTTCTCTAGCTGAATAGAAACAAAACTGAAGTAATTATTTTTGGACCCAAGGAGGAAAGATCAAGAGTCAGCACACAGCTTCAGTTAATACAGCTAGAAACTACTGATCGGGCTCAAAACCTAGGTGTAGTAATGGACTCAGACCTGAACCTCCAGGCTCACATAAAGGCAATAACAAGGTTAGCCTTCTATCACCTGAAGAACATTTCTAGGTTTAAACGACTGATGTCGCAACAGGACCTAGAAAAACTCATCCATGTGTTTATCTTTAGTCGGATTGATTACTGCAACAGCATCTTCACAGGACTGCTTAAAAAGTCAATCAGATAGCTGCAGCTGATCCAGAACGCTGCTGCTCGCGTCCTCACTAGAACCAAGAAAGTAGAGCACATCACCCCAGTTCTAAAGTCCTTACACTGGCTCCCTGTAGCTCAGAGAATAGACTTCAAAATACTCCTACTAGTTTATAAATCATTACATGGCTTAGCACCAAAATATGTTGGAGACCTGTTGTCACAGTACCAACCACCAAGACCACTCAGGTCCTCCAACTCTAGCCTACTAAACATCCCTAGACTCAGAACTAAACATGGAGAAGCAGCTTTCAGTTTCTATGCTCCCCTTATCTAGAACAGACTTCCTGACGAGTGTAGAGCTGCTGAAACTCTGAACTGCTTTAAATCGAGACTAAAAACCCATCTGTTTAGAATTGCCTTCAAGTAAATGCTTGATGTCATATGTATGAAATGTGTTCATGCTCTCTTGCTTTTTTGATTTGTTTATCATGTGTAATGTGTGTTTCTTTTACTTTTACTTTTTAATGTTACATTCCATGTGTTTTTTTATTTTAAATCATGTAAAGCACCTTGAATTACCCTGCAGTTGAAAGTGTGCTATACAAATAAAATTGCCTTGCCTTCTAGTAAGAGAACTCCGAGAGGTCACTGGCCATAACGCAGCCTTGGATAACAAATGCACAAGGAAAGGACATTCTTTAAAAATCATACAGTGCGATTGCCTGGAATTTTTTTTAACATTCTGTCTCTTACAGTTGGATGAAAATTACAGACCTATCTCATCTTGCAAAATCGGTGCGTGGTAAATACTTTTGTGTCTCAGTATATCCTTATCCAGGAAAAGTGAATGCTGCCAATCTGCTGGGTTTCCTTAGAAAACCTTTTGTAACCAATCTGAATGATAACCTGAACTTGACTGCATTGTTTGATAATTATGATCAATTGGAAGTATGTATGATTGGATTGAGTTGACTTTTCTTTCAAGTGCCTGGAGATGGCATGTGTTGTGAGTTGACGCCAAATAAATAAACTAAACTGAAAACTGAATTATATCCAAAGAGGGATGGGTGCCTTCTCCCTGAATCAGATCAGGTTTCCCCCAAAATGTTTGCCAAATATCAATCTAGATGTAAGAAGTAAAAAAGTAAGAGCTAAAATCCTCCCAGCTTCACAGCATTCAAAACCAGAGGGAATAATTTCTAAACATTCAATCCCTCAACCAAAGAAATTATTAACAAAAATCTACAAAAAGAGCAAATCAGAACTAACTTAACACAATAACTCAAGCATGCGGCCTCCATAAGTGACACAGTTCTAGAGCTGAATTGAGAAATTAAATCCCTGGAATTGACATAAAAAGAGGGTCATGAACAGGGGGACCTGATTTATGTTCCATTACCTCAATAATATTCACTGTTGTGTTCCTCTGCAGTTTGATCTTTTTGCTGCAGAATGGGGATCTCTAAAGTCTCATCGAGACTCAGACTAAAAATTGTTGAAAAGCTGCTTCCTACAACCTGGTGGTGGGAAGAACGGAGCCAGCCCTTCTTGAACAGTGTATTGATCATCTTTCTCTCAAAGTGTTGACACACTGCATAACTCCACAGAACCAGCTCACCTGCTATGCACCAAACCAATTCATTGGAGACTCTGACTGCTAACGGCCCCACAGCAACAAAATATGATAAAAAAAAAATCCACAGCAGTTTTAGAGGAAGGAATAGGAGGTGGTCCTCTGAAGACACAATTATTTTTAAATAAAGCACAATAATTACATTTTCCGTTATGCTGTCCCCCGCCCCAAAAAAAAATCACACACATCACCCTTTTAGATTTTCTTTTCTGGGCTGTTGGTTAGATGAAAGGACGGCAGGAATCACCCAGCTTCTACATTCTCACTTGCAAATCCAGGGATGACAGGGTTCCTCCGCTAGCTTCAATTATGAATGACAGTCTTTAATGTGCTGCCTGCTAATTAGGTGAGATGATGCTGTTTGCTCACACAAAGTTCTTTTCCCTTTTTTCCGGTTTCTTAGATACCTAAATTCAGCCCCTTTTTTAGTGGAGCAGATAAGTGAGAGTGAAAATGGGTCAGAAAGATTTATCTTGAAGTTCAAAGAGTTAATTTTAATGGACAGTAGAGGAAAGCACAAAGTGAAAAATAATAAGCATATGGTACGGAAAATAGAATAAAAAATTAACTGCATGGCTCCAATGGAAAGAAAGTAACTGCTTAAATGTACAAAGAAAAGTATTTTGATCATTGCAGCTCTTACATTCACTTCCGTTACAGAGAATGATCCAGAATCTGTATCAGATATCTTAGCAAGTCATGTTTTAAATCAAAGAAGCAAGCATTTAAAAAATGTGTCAAAGGGAGATACTCAGAAGGGTTTGGTCACAGTGGAGATGGGAAAGAATCTGGTGTCAATCCAACTGGATCCAATTAGCCATGTTTGGCAGGAGGCCGTGACAAACCAAACTCTGCAGTTACATATTTTTCTGAACTTGGGGGGTCCTCTCTTCAAGACAGATGCAGGGACAGCAAAGCGGGACAAATAGTAGAACAAGCTAGTCACAATTCTGGGATAATACCTCTATATACTCATTAGGCTATCCAGCGTCACACCACCCTTGCTTTTCTCTCCCTCCCTTGTGTTCTCTTCATTTTGGAAAGATAAGAAACACACTTTTTTCAGGGTTTCTGGACATGGCTTTTTTTCTACTTAGCAGTATATATAGTGAGCAGTACTGACAGCGCTTTTAATAGCACTCAGTTTTTTTTTATCTTGCTGAGATGACAGTGAGATTCTTTTCAAAAGAGTGCTATAAGACACCCATCCAATTTTGTGCATTCATTTGAAAGAGTGATTACTTTCTATCTGTCCATCTATTTTTTGCACCACTTTGTTCAAAAATGCATGGTCATGCCACAAAAAAAGATGGCCCCAATCTAGCTCCAAAATCACAATTAACTTTTCGTTTTTTAATGTTAAAATTGCAGAACTGTAAGGCAAGGCAAAGCAATTTTATTTGTATACCACACTTTCAACAACAAGGTAATTCAACGGGCTTTACATGATTAAGGGATAAAATACAAATAGCAGTAAAACATAGGCAAAGCATATAATCTAAAAACAGCAATAAAGGAGGAACCATACACAGATACATCAAGGCATTACAAAGCATATAATGTAAAAACAGCAATAAAGCAAGAAGCACACACAAACCATGATACATCATTAACTGGGGTGATGTGCTCTACTTTCCTGGTTCTAGTGAGGACACGAGCAGCAGCATTCTGGATCAGCTGTAGCTGTCTGATTGACTTTTTAGGCAGACCTGTGAGAACACTGTTGCAGTAATCAATCCAACTAAAGATTAACGCACGGATGAGTTTTTCTAGGTCCTGTTGCGACATCAGTCCTTTGATCCTAGAAATGTTCTTCAGGTGATAGAAGGCTAACCTTGTTATTTCCTCTATGTGACTATGGAGGTTCTGGTCTGAGTCCATAATTACACCTAGATTTCGGGCCTGATCAGTAGTTTTTAACTATATTAACTGAAGCTGAAGCTGACTGTTGATCGTTCCTCTTTGGGTCCTATTGTCATGTTTTAGGTTGTAAGGAGGAACCAAATGCAGCAAAGTACAAAATAAAATGATTTAATGAAAACAAGGAACAGGAACTTATAGAACTCAGGAGGGTATAAGGCAGCAAACGGGGAAACAGGAACCAGACGGGCAACAAGGAAGGCAGGAACCAGAGAGGGAAGAGTGACAAACGAACCAGCGAGTAGTGACTGAATGAGAACCGAATATATACTGAGGAGGAGAGTGAAGAGTGAACACGGAAGGAGCAGGAGACCAATTACTCAAAGCGGTTGCAGCTGAGAGGGAGTGAGCAGGTGAAACTGGTTAGCAGCTGGGCTGGAAGGCAGAATGGCTAGGAGACCGAAGACTCTAAAGAAACTAGAAAGGATAATAGGTCTAAGAAGGAATCTACAGGAAACAGTGGAGAACAGAAGGAAGAAATATGGAAACCAGAAAGTGCAGAAATGACTAGTAAAGACAAAGAATAACTAAACATGATAATAGAACCAAGGAAAATAACCAACAAAACACAAACACCTAGGAACTGTGACACCTATTATAATTACTTCTGTTTTGTTTCTATTCAGCTGGAGAAAGTTATGGCACATCCATCCATTGATTTGCTCGATGCATTTACCTAGGGGTTTGGATGGGTTCAAAGTCACCTGGTGACATCGTAATGTAGAGAGGAGTATAATCTGCATAGTTATGGTAGCTAATCTTATTGGTTGTTATAATCTGGGCTAGTGGGAGCATGACAGTGAGAGGGGCCCCAGGATGGAGCCCTGGAGCACCCCACATGTGATTTCTGTTTGTTCTGATGAAAAGTTTTCTATTGAGACAATGTAGTCCCTGTTCTTTAGGTAAAACTCGAACCAGCCAGGTACTGTATCAGAGAGTCCGACCCAACTCTCTAGTCGTTCCAATAATATATCATGATCAACAGTGTCAAATGGTACACTGAGGCACTGAGGCTTGCCAGCCCTGGAATTTGCACCATTTTATTTCATTGCACTCTAGTTTTTGGATTTTTTCATCATAATAGAATAGAATGGTCTTTTATACTATTGCCCTAGTTATCTGATCGTATTACTGGCCCCTTAAAAATGTGCATTTTTAAATCAGAAAGGTGTTTTTGAAACATTTACTAATTCGTTATGAAAAATTGAGAA